>JAECUM010029528.1:0-18785 GCA_016617855.1 Megalonaias nervosa
ATATATAGTTCCTCTTCTTCTGTGTCTTCAACACTTTTGGACAACACTAGATATTTATGTTTTTAATCTATAATGAAATTGAAAACTGTGATTTTTTTTTTATAACATATGAATTTTAAAAGAATGTGTATACCACGATCCTTTGTTATTTATACGTAAATAAATCATGATATACCACAGGAAAAATATTTTGTCTTAATATAGTTAAAAACTTAACGAATGCAAGATTATTTCCAATATCGAAATGATGTGAACATTCAATGCCTGATGAAGTCATAATATTGAAGCCCTGCCGAGCAATCGACATGCATTGACCAGATTTTCGTGAAGTTTTTGACCAGTCTGAACTAAAATCTGTAAAATCTGCGTTTTGTACTTTTAAAAAATATCCCGTGACTTCAGCAAGAAATCGATTATAAAGTGGAATGTTGAAGAAAATGGAAACATTTAACAAAATAAAAACGCTTTAGCATCACCATAAACAATTCAAAAACTAAATGCTTACAACTAATAATTATTGAGTTCCGAATATCTGATTTGAAGAAAAATCATTTGTATTGAACAATTTTTATATCTTGAAATTTACAGAGATTTCAAACTGAAACGCTTATTTTTAGATAACCTTCAAGAGTAAATCTACAACTGGAACCTTATATGACACCAACAACTTTATAATTTCTGAAAAGTGTTTATTTTCATGATTATTTATTGAGGACACTATCCTGATACCACTTTTCTTCGTGCAAGTTCGTCTGCATTTTATAAGGAAGTTCGTTGTAGTGTAATCAGTGCCTTTAAGCTAAAACGATCGCTATTATGGTATTTCGTTTATTTGTTTATTTGTCTTCTGGTCATGGTTTACTGTTGGAACGGGGAGGGGGCGGAACTACGACACGTCTGCTCAGTACAGCCTATATGGTGCTGTTTATAATCATTGGGCGGGTATGAATTCTTGATCTTAAGTTGTACTACTTGTTTGTCTCCTTGTACATTCCTGCCTTCTGCTATGGTCGCAGTATTGTTTGATTTTCTTATTGCTTATTCCTGCCGTCCTCATGGACCGACTGCAGTACTGCTTCATTTTCTCGTTCTCTTTACCTACCGTCCTAATGGGACAGCTGTAGTACTGCTTATTGCCTCTTTGTATATTCCTGCCGTCTTCATGGGCCTTCTTCAGTACTGTTTTGGTTGACTACAGTGCTGCTTCATTTTCTCGCAGTCTATTCTTGATGTCCTCATGGGCCGGCTGTAGTACTGCTTAGGCCAAGCACTGCTTTATTTTCTTGTTGCCTATTTTTGCCGTCCTCAGAATCGGCTGCAGTACTGCTTGGACCGACTGCAACACTGCCTCGTTTTCTCGCTGTCTATTCTTGCCGTCTTCATGGGCCGGCTGTAGTACTGCTTGGGTAGAATGCTGTACTGTTTTATTTTCTCGTCTTTTTTGCCGTCCTCATAGGCCGGCTGCAGTAATGCCTGGACCGACTGCAGCATTCTTTCATTTTCTCGTTCACTATTCCTACCGTCCTCATCGGCCGGCTGTAGTTCTGCTTGATTGTCTCGTTGTCTAATCTTGCCGTCTTCATGAGTCGGCTACAGTGTAATGGTGAAAATAATTTATACAAGACATTGATGCACTGAACGTAATTTTAGAATGTACGACTTAGATAATCACGTCATATCTCCGACAGTCCTAAAAGGCAAGAAATTTTAGAACTGATCACGTGCGGCTTAGTGTGACCGCTTTGAGTTTAAACGCATTCACTTTCGTTATCTAGATATAGATGTTTACATATTTGAAGAAAATACATACTTCATCGAATACTTTTAAAACTTTATCCGGAGTAATTTACCATCAATTACAGAATTAGTACTGCAAAGTAATTTTCGAAACTTAAAAATCAATAGAAAATTGAGACTAACTTTCACATCAGCCCAATGAGGAATCACGAACTGGAATATCCTCGGCCTTTTCGATCGCATGCTGTTATTCGACTATCACCGAAAATAAACTAGGAAGTTCTGAATGGAGGAATGACGTCAGAATATAATGATGCAGAAGAGGCCTATCGGTGGTCAGTCCAAAGTCACCGTTTGATGACTCAGGAATACCACCATGTCTTGTAGAAACTGACATATTTTGACGTAAATTTTGTTTGTGCCTTCCAATGCTTCGAATATATATTTCTCTCATTAATCTACAAGCAGGTACGTCTTGTACATCTATCCATGAATGTCACTAAAAATTGTAAAACTTCTCAAATCATCTACATTCAATGAATAGTACAAGTAAACCCTATCTTTAGATCACTCACATTCATTTTACTTCGGACTGATTGCATGTAATTTAAAGATATATTGTTTTTGAGTTCTTCGAACAGGAGGAGTAGTTTGTTTTGATATAGCTAGTGCATTTTTTAAGGGTTTGGTCAAATATACTCTTTTGACGGTGTAATAAAAGTAGCGGAGAGAAAACTATTAATTTTCCTGCTTTTTATCCATTCATTTTGAAGATAACAAGGCTATATACCACCAATAAATGCTCCTACCTCCTTCCACCTCATTTTACGCAACGAATGTTTACCTTCTTAAATTTAGAATTGTTTTACTCATAGTGATACATTTTAATTAATTTAGTGTATTTTCTACCTGTTATAAAGCCCTGTTTTGTAACTTGATTTTATAATGCTGTGACAAAAGTAACAATATTGTATCTGCAGCTGTTCATCCCCCAAGTGACTGTATGACTGGGTACTTGACCTGAGTAATGAGGGAATAAATAAATACAGTCAAAGAAATATATGTTCTAGAAGCTGACTAATTTGAAGATTGTAATGAAAAGGCGCTAGAAGCCGACTAATTTGAAGGCTATTAAAAGGCTGCAGTTTATTAAATGTGCTGGACTTTAACTATTTAATCTACTAGCATCTGATGCACGGTGATAAATACGCACAGGGTAGCATCCAAATTATCGCTTGAACACTTGTATCATTTTTATTAATTTGGATATATTTTATCAAAATAATAATAATTACAATAATTTACATCACTTGTTATTCCTCTGCCGTATCAAAAATGGGAATTATATCTGGGTGAGAGGCATGGGGAATCAGTCCAAGACAAAACAAAAGACAGACTTCTTGTAGAAATTCGTGTCTGTTCACTCTTTCTTAATTTTAAGGAATTCCTGTCGCGAATAACAAACATTCTCTCTCTCTCTCTCTCTCTCTCTCTCTCTCTCTCTCTCTCTCTCTCTCTCTCTGATTCGACTATGATATGTATGTCTTGAGTAATTTTATTTGCGCCATAAAACTTGATGTTGACTAGCGATGTAATTAAGGATATTATATGGTGTCACAGATATCATCCGCAGCGCATTCTATAGACATGCGTGACATATTGTATTGAAGGTGCAAATATCATCTTATTTAATTCGGTTCGTTATTAATATTTTCATTTCTAACGTGCGAATACGTAAAGCAAGACACTTTTTACACCCAATGTCACCCATGCGGCCCAGTTCGTGCAATTAATTCGGCTAGAGCCAAAGTGTCTATGTTACAAGCCGTGTTTATATTCAGAAATTAAATGCTGGTCCCTTTGAATTCTGCATGAGAGATCATAGATCATTTATTTTAATATAGTAGTAGTAGTAGTTTCTGGACTTTCCGAGTCAGTACATACTTTGAGAGAGGGTGAGAACACAGCAGTGGGTAGGGGTAATTTTTTCGGAATCCAAAAGTATATCTTTCCGTGGAACCATCCTTTATTTAAATACTAAAGTTGTTTTAATATTTCATACTGTATCATACGAAAATACTGAAGTTGTTCTAATATTTCATACTGTATAATACGAAAATTCTTCCAAATCTACACCGGCAACACATCTAAGTGAAATGCTTCAACAATATATTGGTGTGGAGGTTAACAAGGATTAAACACCAATACACTTGCGAAAATACATAAATTTGTCTTCATAATTCACTTTATTTAGAAGCTATACTTGCCATTTTAAGGTTTCCCACTCTCTTTACATCCTGTAAGTTTATTAATTTTATTGGTACATGAGAATGAACTTTCATTTTTCTTGCCCATGGATACGCGTATGAGCATGCGCATAATAATCCAGGTTACTAAGAGGTTTGTATTTTAAAGCACTTGCGAATCAAGGAAAATAATCCATATCTACATTTCAAAATTGGTAGTATATCAAATGAGTTACGATAGATTAATTTACCTGTTTGGCCGCACATTGAGATGAATCTCGTGTTAAAAGCAGGGCATGGTGACCTATTTCATCAGCAGTACCGGCTTTCTTTTTAACCATGAAGCCCTATAAGAGGTTTAGAGGTGTGTCTCCAAATACATATACAAACTGAAATGTTTGAGGCTGATGAATTTGTGTCGAACACAACTAAGTTCCTCGTCTCAAAACGCGTAGGAAATAGAAGTGGGTGTAGTAACGAACCGTGTTTTTCACTGATTGATTAAGACACATGTAAAAACAAAATGATAAATAGCAGTGCATTTTACCTTTGAAGTTCAAATCCATAGGAGCGAATCTAACATTTTGAAACGACACTTCCATGAGACATACAATCGGTGTTTCTAAATTCAGCATACGTTGGTGTTTATTGTTTGTCTTGTTTTGGATTGTCTTTGACAAAGACTCACTGCAAGTCAAAACCACTTACGCTTGTTAAAACTCGCGTTTGCACTGTTCGTTGTCAGTGTGTGTGTGTGTGTGTGTGTGTGTGTGTGTGTGTGTGTTCTTATGTGCACACAGAATACTCTGAAAAGCTCGTATCACGCCGATGATACCGCTTTTATTGCACCTTTCTATCTTAGCCTTGGCAAATTCTTTTACGCGCAACTACTGCATTGATTTATATCATGGCGACGCAGACATATGCATTTGACTGGGGGACTAATATAATGCATCTGTAATAAGCATTTATTATTATTATTACTGCATTTGTAGAGTCATTTCTTGGGGCGGGGTGGGTGGGTAAATATGCCAATGAAGAACATATATTGAATATGCAAGTAGAGTTATTGAAAAGTTCACTTTATTTGGAAAATAAATGTTAAAGAATCCATCTTGAGGAGCATGCACGATACTACGTGACTTTGAACTAACGAAAGAATAGCGACGAATAACAAAGCTAACATGTGATCAAATTTATGACTAAACTAAGCCAAGGTAAAAACGGCTTCATTATTACAATAAATTTTCTACAATTTTCTTTTTTGTAATCCTTTGGAATGCCTCTGACAATGTCGTCTATAATTATATTGTTAACTTTTTAACTTATGGGTTGTCTCTAAGGGGTATAGTTTCACCCTCATTTCCTCAAACATTTTACCAGTTGGAACAATTCTCACGAAAACGCCATATGTATAAAGTCGGTACTCAGAATTTTCTGTAAAGAGGTTAGTAAATTGTTAGCAAGTCTGACAAGTAGATGTTGAGAACTATAATTAGATTAACCGTCCTGTGACCAACATCTCGCCATGCTCTGTTATTATTCACAAACCCATGGCATCAAATTTCCTTTCAACTAATTCTCTACATTACGTTCAGAGTTGTTGACTTTTTGATTAGATAAAACCATATTTAAACTGTACGTAAAAATCACTGGACCGTCAGTGTCATAGGTTTCCGGAACGTGGACACGTGTTACGTATGTATTCATATAAGGGCGCTTTGAAATAGATTGCGTATCACCAGAATGAGAGAAATACCAGCTGATACCATTAATTTTGTACCAGACCATAGGTGATTAGATTAATAAAGAATTAAAACAGGGCCTTAGATAAAATTTTGTCTAAAACAATAACAAAATCAAGCATTGTGTTGTTTTCCTTCTAATAAATAATCACAAGACAGGGAAAATGCCGGGGATACAATAATCATCACGAAAGCAGAATTGTAACCAACACCTACTCAACTGGACATCATTTATTGGACGAAACTACTTTCATTTATTTAATTTTATGTCAGGTTTAACAAACACTATAGACGATGTGCTAATTTTGTATTTAAGGCGTTACAAATGTACCTTGGCTAGATATTTTCCCAGTTAAGGCTTCTTTAGCGAGCGATATATTATGATGACACCAACATTCTTTACTTTCCGGACAAAAATGTATGTTATCGAATCTTCGAACGCGTTCGTGGAAATAGCCTTGCTATATGTAATGGCTATGAGACACTATTCAATAATAACAAGTTATTTGTATTTTATGCAGTAGAAAGATCAACTTTCCTGTACAGTAACGGTGACATCGATATAGGACTACCCTACGGTACTAAATATTAAAGGGACATTATATATAGTGGTCGGCTAGGTTATCTTCCCTGGTGGTATTCGACTAGTACACGTTCGTATGATTTAGGCATCGATTCTACTAACATTACGCGACCTATCCTCAAAACTGTCGGGAGCAAGTTTTGCACTTTCAAATATCAACTTTTCTTTACATAATTTGTTGCGTATTGAAGACTGCAAAGACAAGCTAGGATCGCAGCATTTTAAAAAGATTGAAACAAGACCTTATTTCATTGACATTTCTTACCTAATTTTCATCTGTCTCAAGGATTCGGCTGACCACTCGGATCTTACTAAAATTTCCTACTTTAGTTGATACATTCCGCATTTAAAGAAATAGGAAAAATTAAACTTGTCGATAAACCATAAACACAAAAGAACCTATAATTTTGACTGTATTTTCCAGTTATTGATCCCTCCTCTTTACGAGATTTTCCATTTGCTGCAAAATATTTAACGATCTACAAAATACGAGTTTGGTATGAAATGGTAATTTTACACGTATTATTCTGATCATTTAAAAATCGGCATACCTGCAGCTATGACGAAAAATCTGCATAATTCTAATATATTAGTTTATGTGGTGAGCCCGAGGATTAGTTTAATAAAAGGAACATTATACACCTCCGTAAAATGGGAAGCATGCAGTTTTACAGAAGTCTCCTAACCACTGACTTCAATCTGCATTATGACAATTAATGGAAATTTAGATAGCACCATTCGATAAACCATTCTCTTGTTTTCATTGAAGAGAAGTTATGTAAGGAACATTACACGAAAAATGGGCATTCATTATCTATTTCATTTTTAGTTGCAAAAGCAATAAAAAATTATGTGGTGAGACCGGTTTTATAAGAAGTGGATAGAAAATGGCGCCGCAAAATTTTGATTAATCTAAGCTAATAAATAAAATCTCAAACAAATAATGAAACATTGACTGTGTTGCTTATCACCGTATATACATGTGTATAAGTCGAATCCAACTGCAAACTACATAGACCCAGATCTGTTTCTATGTAATTTGTTTGGAGTAACCGTTAGAACGTCCACAATGATATGCCGAAGAATTATGCGACGGTAAACGAGTGTCTATATTGCTTGCTAGAACCGACTTTTTGTATGCTTAGAAATCTTGCTGCAAATTTACAAAAATATTCAAGTACAAAAACTAAAACTATATTTCATTCCATTGGATTAAAGCATTTATACAGAAATACTAGAACACGGGATTATGAAACTGTCCAACAATCAAATCAAATCCATTACTCCAAACTCCAAAACAATATATAATTCTTAATGTCCATGTGTGTGTGTGTGTGTGTGTGTGTGTGTCTATCTATCTATCTATCTATCTCTCTCTCTCTCTCTCTCTCTCTCTCTCTCTCTCTCTCTCTATATATATATATATATATATATATATATATATATATATATATATATATATATATATATAACTTTAAAGATATAAAGCAAGCATTATCAAGCCAATTCTATTTTTGTTTTGTGTAAAATTATTCAAAACTTTTGAATATGAAGGTAAAAATCAAATTTTGAGCTCGAGATATTTTTGACAGAGTAATGTACAATGCAACTAATAAAGCAAATTGTTGTCATTATAGATAATTTATCCCATTTATACTTGTAATTAGCTGACATATCAGTTAATTGAAACTCTTTGTACATTTTCCGTTCAAAAATCATTTATAGTGTTGATTTGGGGGGGGGGGGGAATATCTACCTGTCGTCACATGAAAATACTTAGGGATACACGTATTCGGTTATTTACGACATCCGTGCGATGACAGCGGTAATTGGTAAATAGTTTAGAGCTCTCTGTCTCGACATCGTCAGGTGCGTGTGGCCGTCCAATTATCGTGTTAATGACGAGATAATACGGCACAGCAAGGTGGTTGGATATCGAATAACAGATGATTACCTTTCTCAACGCAGACGTAATTTATCTGCAAATCACCTGCTAATCATAGCCAAAACATATTGATACGGTGAAGATATATCGCCCAGGGGAAAACCAGAACGACATCAAACACAAGAGACCTTGTTTAAACATCTTTGTGTCGTTGCTGTTGAAAAGTTTTAATTATTTTTACAGAATTCTGTAGTAGGACAGGTTAAACAACGACGCCTTTTGAACGTCGTTTACATGTTCAAATGTTTCTTTGAGCCTGTTTCTACTAAGCGTTAACAAAGGTTCGCTTCATTAGCAAGGTTCGTTCAAAAAGATGAAAAGTGATTAACAAGGTATGAAAAAAAAATAGGCAACTTAATTTGAAATCTGATACAAAACTTGGAATGTACCACAAGGGTACATTTTTCACGTTTTTTATGTTCATGGAATTCCAGTCAACAGTTTATAGTTCGTTTTCTTTTATTTATGATTCTGTGATTATCTTTGTATAATGCTGAGACAAATCTATGACTCTTCCTCCATATCGGATTCCTTGATAACCATGTATAACATCAATTACAAAAACGAGGCTGAGATAGAAAGAAAAATACTAAATGGAAGCTGTAGCATCTCTCTCTCTCTCTGTCTGTCTGTCTGTCTGTCTCTCTCTGTCTCTGTCTCTCTCTCTGTCTCTCTCTCTCTGTCTGTCTGTCTCTCTCTCTCTCTGTCTCTCTGTCTCTGTCTCTCTTTCTCTCTCTCTCTCTCTCTCTCTTGATATGTGTGTGTGTGTGTGTGTGTCTATATAGTAGTTTCGAATTAAAAAGATCCAAGGCACATAAGCACAATATGTACTACTTTTACAAATGAAAATGTGGGGAAAATACAACATGCGTGTATTTTGAAAAGAACAACATGAAGCTGAAGTAGGCTAGTCTAGTTAGAACTAAATATTTGACAAGTATAGTTTCAAGAAATATTTGAAAAGTATCATGCACATAGGGGCATAAGAAAAAGAAAACTTCAGATTTTAAACATCTCAGATAGTTATCTCCGTAGTATGTATTGCATAATTTAACTGGATATATTGAACACACACACACACACACACACACACACACACACACACAAATTTACCGTATATACTCGCATATAAATCATGACCAACGGCAAAAACATAGACCAGGATCTGCCTGCGCATTATGTTGTTTGTTCTACTGATTACTCCTAAAAAATCTGCAAATATCAAGATAATCCGACGGCAGATCTGAGTCTGTGCTGTTTGCAGTTGGACACAACCTATAAGCGGGTATATACGTGATACATTAAACACTATGTTCTGGAGATGTAAGCCTATCGCTGATTTTTTTCTTCAAATTTCTTGGTCCACATTTTCTATAGCCTTGTTTGAACAGGAGAAAGATTGTCCAAATGATGCTAGTTTCTAGCTCCATCATTCCATACATAATCAAACTAACAACTGCAATAGCACCCCATTACGAAAATAATCACGCTTGTTATTGCCTTTTTTCCAATCCTCTCTTCATGCCCATCCCCCATCAGTAATCCATGCTTAATAATACAAAATTCGTACCAGAAAATATACGAAAATGTCATTGCAATTAATAAATTTTGTGTTTCACCAATTGACGTCATTTCATGGCCCATTGGGGTGGGAACCGATGATGACACACCTCTTACAGTAGCGTACCCCAAAGGCAACATAACTACAGAATATCGCGAATTTCAACCCAGCGTTTTAGAAAGAGAGGTGATAACGTACAAACTGACAGACAAGACGGAGGATATTGCAATATCCCACGCTAAAACGGGGTGATAATAAATCCGTCAGAATTCTTTTCATCAGACATAATGATAGCCATTTGAAAATGTGTGATAGAGAAGTCTACTGAAATTTTCAAAGTGTGAATTCATTTCGGGCCAGTAACTGTACATATAAACTAATACAAAAAAGAAGAAGAAGAGGAAATAATGGTTATCCATTTGAAGTTCTTGCTCATCTAGTTTTCATGGTTGACTTATATTTCAAATTGACAAATTTTAAGGGAAAAGCTGTTTTGTTATTAACGGATATGTGCGCAGTGCATGTAATTAGCGACGTTATAATAGAATTCAGTATCGGAAATTGAACGTACTTTTAAAATCATACATATGCTTCCCACCTCCCCCCCCCCAAAAAATGGCATCAATAAAGCTTTGAGACAAGGTTAAGGTCAAATGTAATCGTCGGATAGAGAAAGATATGTTCATCAAATTCTTTATATATCCATCCGCATACATACAAAGTGATAGTATCTGACGTGACCTTTATCTTGCACCGGTTCTTGACACCCGCTCATTATAAAATTCAGAGTTTGTTGGAATTAGACTGTGTATTTTTTCAAACACGGCTCAGTTTCAAATCTGGCTTAATTTCTAATTTGGAAGGACATTTGACTTTGAAAACTAAATCGTCCCATTCAAGTAATGTCAGAGGAGACAAAATTCCAACTTCAACTTTGTCCTGTAAAATAAAAACACGATATCCCGTATAACTGGTAATGTTTGTCCAATTACTGAACAATTACTGTTATTATTATTATTATTATTATTATTATTATTATTATTATTATTATTATTATTATTATTAAACCAGCCTGACCCGCAGCTTTTGTGACTAAAAAACACAAAAATGGGAAGTCACAAAAACAGTTATACGGAAATTTTCTCATTGAGGCTGGAAAACCCCATAGATGATTGACGTTACGTTGATGGAACTGATACGAAGATTAACGTATTTTCTCACAAGAAGTAGGAAAAAAATGTTGAACCTATCACATAATGACTTTTGACATATTTATGAACCTATCACATAACGACTTTTGACAGATTTATGAACCTATCACATAATGACTTTTCGACTGATTTATGAATCTATCACATAATGACTTTTGACAGATTTATGAACCTATCACTTAATAACTTGTGACAGATTTATGAACCTATCACATAATGACTTTTGACAGATTTATGAACCTATCACTTAATAACTTTTGACAGATTTATGAACTTATCACATAATAACTTTTGACAGATTTATGAACCTATCACATAATGACTTTTGACAGATTTATGAACTTATCACATAATAACTTGACAGATTTATGAACCTATCACATAATGACTTTTCGACTGATTTATGAATCTATCACATAATAACTTTTGACAGATTTATGAACCTATCACATAATAACTTTTCGACTGATTTATGAATCTATCACATAATAACTTTTGACAGATTTATGAACCTATCACATAATGACTTTTGACAGACTTTTGGTTTTCAACAAATAAGTCTCATAAAATAATGCTTATGGGATACTAGTAGACTTAGTTAATATTATCCTGCACTGGATGCGAATTTAATCAAATTTATTTTATAAAAAAATACGTAATCAATAATAATAATAATAATAATAACAATATAATAACAATAATAAATAATAATAATAATGACACCGCCAATAACAGCAGCAGCAACAACAAAAATAACAACAACAACAACAACAACAACAACAATAATAATAATAATAATAATAATAATAACAACAACAATAACAACAACAATAATATCCTTTATTTATTCAGGGTGACACAATTAACTAACAGCCAGTTTACATTGTGGCCCTGCAATTAAAACAAATACATAGCAAATATACATACAATTTGTTTTCTTAAATTCTGTACAAGGAAACAAATATAACAGAGGATAACACAAAATTATGCAAAATTAGCACATTGTTATCACATAGATATGTTACAGCTACCGCTTAAAATGGTATGCGATTGTTTATTTGTAAAACGGATTTCTCATTCAAATATTTGTAGAGGTTTCGTTTCTTAAAAGCTGACACACTGAGTTCTTGTATGATATCATGCTGAAAAATATTCCTTAAACTGTACCTCATTTCTCGAAATACTCTGTCTATTTAACTCATCCGTGTCCTCCTGGTGCTTATGTTCCTTACAAACTTAGAAACATTGAGATACTCTTCAGATAAATTATTTAAGACCTTTGAAAGTAAGAAAAGCGTTTCTAAAAATAATACTATCCTGAATTGGCTCCCATCTAAAAGTATTGGAAACAAACGTTTTATTTAATTGTTTCTTTATTTGTCATTATGTTGCTGGAGTTGACAATTTATGTAACGTAGGAACTCAATCAAACAAATAATAAATTAATTACTTCATCAATCAAAACAAATAAAAGTTAAAGACAGACAGTCAGAAAAAATAAACTAGAAGACATAGTGAATGCGATGGTTACTGTCCAACCTGACAGCAATTCAACCATAGCGGTTGCCTGCTTTAGTAACCATGACATCTAAAGGATGTTTATTATTAAATAATCTTTCTTGCATTAAAATAGAAATTTATTTCCTCTTTAGGTTGTGTTAACGCAAATTTTTATGTCCAATAATCTCATTTGAGTACAAAAACAGCAACAAAAATATAAACTGTTGGCAATTATTTCTGTCTGCTGTTTGTTTGGCTGCCATTCTCACTCAAGGAAACCAACTGCTACAAAATACGGCTTCATTTTTGGATCCGCGAGAATTATTACCATTGCTTTAAAATTCTTGCCTGCCATTTGCCATGATATTGCCTAAACAAAATGACTGTATCCCCCTTTTAGCCAGTAGGATGTTAGAGAGACTTGTAAACGTTTCATCTCTCCTGCAACATTAACAACCAGACAAAGACCTCATAACGGGATAAAGTTTACATTCTTAATGTTTCTAGCCTAGAAAACAGTGACTTTACATCTTCAAGTAGTCTTTGAAGAATCTCTGCCATGATCCTTTGTGGCTAGAATCGTTTCCTATTAGTCATGGCGCCCGCCGGGCAGAGCAGAATTTGGCACAAGTAGACACGGCCACGATTCGAGCTACGCTAATGGAAGAAACGATTACCCGCTCAGCAGACAAAAGGGAGGAATCTAATTACTCTGAAACATTGTACGGATATTTCACATCTTTACAAGCTAAAAATAAGCAATAAGCAATACTGATTTGCATGGGAAAGCGAATATGTGTCAAGGAAAATTATTCTTTCTTTTCACTATATCGTTAAAAACAGGCATATTTGGCAGTCATCTGCTTAAATGGAGAACCCATGCATCCTTTCGTTTGAAAACTACACCAAATCGGTTACCTTTATCTTTTGATGTAGATACTTTCCCATTTTGGATGTAATATAGTCAGAGTTACTTCACTAATGTTTTCAAAGTTTCGTTTTGTTTCTGCTTGAAGCTTCTTGCCAGAAGTCCCCAACAGTAACGATTCGTTTCGTTTACTTCTGAAAAAAAAAACAACAACAAAATATGAAAAGTATGAGATTTACAGATTACGGTATTATCCGCTTATTATGCGCTCTCATTTGCTAATAGCCTTGACCCATACCTGCTGTTTATGCTCACTCATTTGCTAATAGCCTTGACCCATACCTGCTGTTAACAGAAGGCAGCAGCAGATCAGGATCTCTGCTGGACATTCTATCAATGATTTCGAGCGTTCAGTGTATAACCCGACCTGCCCTGATTAGCATATTATACTCTGGTAGACGCCGTCTCCAGTTGCTTTGAAATATGATTAATTTAAATGCCTGAGATATTCTTCTTGAAAGAAAGAAAGAAAGAAAGAAAGAAAGAAAGAAAGAAATTAACCATGCCAGTTACAGAATTGGTCTAATTTCTACGACCGATGATTATGAACTGCAACAAATTAATCCCCTTTCTAAAAACAACAATGCTCCTACTCACCCATTTAAGTTGCCACATAATAAACATATCGATCGATTGATTGGTCAATTAATAATCAGTCAGTTGGTCAATCAATGAATCCATCAACCAGCCAACCAACCAACCAACCAAGCACCCAACTAATCAATAATTTAATCCATCAATCAGTCAGTCAATCCGCCAGTCAGTGAGTTAGTAGGTCAGTCAAATAACCACTGAGTCAAAGAGCGTTTGTTTCTCAGTCACTTATTCAGGGAAAACTTATCGCTAGAATAAAAAATACACGAATAAAACTGGATGGCTTAAAATTCGAAGCCAACAAAGCTGCACGCCGTTATGGATTTTGAACCTCGTACACAGTTCAAAGCGGGATAATCACTCCTCCTCCATACTCTCAAAAGATCTGATAAGGAATTTATTTTAAGTGTCTTCGTCACCTCTCAAACTTTCAATAATTTTACCTGCCACTTTTTTTTTCTTATTCAATTCCAATAATTCACCTTCATTATCGGTATGAAATGGAGATATTGCACGAAGTATTATACAGGTGAGTTTTCGTAATTAATTACAGACCAGCATACTCTACTCTTTGAAAAAATAATTACAATTTCACGTGGTAGCTTACATTTTCTTACACACACTGCAGTCAGTATTGCCTCGCGTCAAGGTGATTTGAATCGCGGTGTCTACGATACGACAGTTGGCAATTATCTCACCTTTTTTTCATCTGAGACAGGTAATAAAATCTACACGAAAATGATTGGAATTGCCATTCTGGTTTAATGGGTTGTCTGTCATTCAGAGGTCATCAATATTTTCGTTATGGAGATTCGCAGACATTGCGATTCTCTTGATTGCCGCAGTTTAATTACACAAGTTGTAAATTCTCGTCTGGCGTATAAATCATATTCCAACTGGCACGTCGACAAAGTAATAAATCTGTTTAAAGGGTAGGATTTCAAGAAATATATAATTTGTGCTTGAATGGAATGCAATCTCCGGCGTAAACTACTAATGATTTGATTTATTCATCTCTTAGTACTAGTTCTTCTAATGCTCTTACGATAGAAGTTCTTCAGATTCAGTCTCGGAATGATGTATCCTGTCTTCTGCCAAAAAGAGAACTATAGAATGGTTGTCCCTATCAGCAAAATAAATTGGTCTAAGGAGACAAGTTCCCTATTACAAGTTCCCTTTTACAAGTTTCCCTTTTAGAAGTTCCCTTTTACAAGTTTCCCTTTACAAAGGAAGTGGTGCTGAAGTTAGAATGAAAACGTTTATGGTCTGCCTGTAAGGTTGAGTAATTGATAAAAAAATTAAATATCAAGAAAATTAATTAAAATTAGAGTATTTTCATCACAAAACATAGTATGGCAATTAAAAACCAGGAAAGATTTACTCATATGTAAGGTGTGCATGTTTTTGTTTTCAAATATATTTCCATGTTATGAATTTTAGTATGATCTTTCCACTTGTTAACTTCAGCATATATCTGACATGACCATCAAGTAGTTCTATACTTGACAATTGATTTGTTTTGGCTTTGTTGGGTTTAATTACAGAGAATGGGTTTATCTATATCAGTATCTGTATAGAGACTTAGGGACCGAAAAGGGGGACTTATCCTCGAACATTCCATCTCCGCATCAAGTCAGCGTAGGTGAACACAGTAACTACTTTGGTAAATTATCCGGAATCTTTGCAAAAGAGCAAGTCACTCCAGTTAGCAGTTTCTGACTAGTTGAATGACGACGACGACGAAGTAATGATACAATTATAGATTTCTGCTTCGGTGTCTGTTTTGCAGGTCTACCGCAACAAATCCCCTCAACCCCAACCCCCAAACAAACAAACTGCGAATTAGAATTTTCAGAAGAAGGCACATATTGTTCAAAATGCATCAAAGTTGCAATGGAGAGATTGTCCACTTTTAGGCTTAAGTTTTAATAGCTCTAATCGTTGATACACAGCGTCGTGTAGTATACATGTACATGAAATCATATAAGAAAATTTGCACTTTAAATATTTACATAACAACAGACTAAAGCTGTGAAATCAACTGGTATTCACATTCTGAAGTACATTGGTAAATGAATTTGTTTTTCAAAAAATGCCATAATTTCCTCCGAAATTTGCAGTGACAGTTTTTTCGCAAATCCGAAAAAGCAACAAGATGTTGCAGCCTCTTAAAACAATGTATATGCGAGGAAAATTTAATCTGACAAGTGATTAAAAGATTCTTATAAAGTCATCTTTCTATTAAAACTTTATCATTGCTTCATTAATCGAATAAAATACTTTTTAACTTTTCTCATTTTCTTTTTAAGTTTTTTGCTTATATATTTAATTATTTATTATGGCTTGATGATAAAACACTAATTTTACATATCAAAAGGTCTTTTTCTGTAAGGTTATGAAGTAATAGTTTCCCTTACAGATTATTGTATCTACAGATAACCATTTTCTTTTCAAATATTTAAAGTGCATTTGCAAGTTTCCCAGGTTTAGTGACCAAATGTATATGCACGGATGAGCATTGGCGTCAGTTAAACGAGTTCTATAAGGGCCTCGCATGGAAAAACAAAATCCACGCAATGAGCAGCAGAAAAACGGTAAAAATTATCATAAAACAGAATTTAATTCAGATGTATATTGTACATGAATCTTTATCTCTCTACCCATATCTAATTTGCAACCCACCCACCCACATACATACATACATACATACATACATACATACATACATACATACATACATATCCCTGGGGAATGGAATAAATATTTACCCCATCCACACTCTGTGACAAAATTCAATCGTGGCATTTTATTCTTCTTTAAAGGCTCCAGAGATATTCACTCTTTTAAATTTTCTCGATGGCGCTAACAAATTATACTGACTCCTTTTTCTTTAGGTTAGAGAAATCCGTTTTCCGAGCTCCAGAGCTCCCCGTACACAGAATAAGGGATGTATACCATGATACGCATTATTCATCTGTAAATAATATATTTATTTAATTTTTGTATATTAAAGCATGATCTTGCTGCACATGCAAAGTCATTCTTTAGAGCACGATCGCAATACCAAACGCGTGGAGTATTAAAAGAAGTGTCTTGTGACGGAAACACAATTTCCAGTATGGTATGGTACGTTTATTTGCTTGGAATAAAGACAACGTTGTCTCAGAAAACAATACATTGGACTACATTCACATCCTTGATCTGTCTGTTACTAAAATTGGGTTAGAAATCTAAGTAATTATTGAACACCAGTTGGAATGTTAATTACGTCTTATCTTTTATCAGTCCCTAAAGTTTTGAACTTTTCCACATTTATTTCAATGTTTGTCACCTTTCTGCTTCACGAAATGAAAGAAGTAGCTTGAAAATTTTCGACATGAAGGTATATACATTTATGACAGAAACTACCTGATGTAATATTTGTTCGGGTTGCATTCGAAATATACTTTATCTGCCTTGTATATAATGTACTACACACGTATGGTGAGGACATGTCGCGTTGTCCTTGTGACATACTTCGAACGCGACTAAGCGATAAAGCTGCAAAGTAGAGCGACACAAGTTTGGTGACAAAAGCGACAGAATCATTTGGTTCCGATCTATAGTTTCGTACATAACGCATGGAATACATATTTAGAGAAAAGAATTTCCCAGGTTTTTCACTGGTTATCCTGGCTATTTAAAAAGACCATTCATATGTTAGGTATTGTTAAAATAACTTTTATTTCCCTTTATTTTGATGTATGATTAATGGGTGCAATTTGGGTTATAGAGTATACATCTTGTTATTTCATATGTGAACCCCTTAAAAGATGACAAGCTCCGCATTTTCGTTTCTGGACTTAAGAGGTAAATTGGATAACATATTTTAGTTTTTCTGGTATTTTATAATTCATTCAGTGCACTTTCAGAAGTTAGTATTGCCTAGTACTAATATTAATACCCCTACTCCTACTTCGCGGACGGGTTACTAACATGAGCTTATGTGTGTCAATGGAGCAAGCCGGGTGTGCTTCACGCCGGGCGCTATTTTAGCCTAATATAAACAATTTTGAACATGTTCCTTCATATAATGAAATAAATTGAGTAGTCCTCTTATTTAATACTGGAATTATTGCAAATCATTGCAGAAATAGTTGTAAAATCTCGTTTACCTTTCTTATCTGATATTTTCGTTTAGATCGTCCGCCATATTAGATCAAATAATGACTACTGCCGTTCTCAGCCTTGTTTGTTTGTGTGCCTTATAAGGACATTGAGGCCTTATTTGGAAACGTAAACAGATGGTAGTAAAACTATGGCACGGTTTGAGTCGGAAATTCTGCGCATTAAAAGTAAATATGGTTTATCGGTGACTTTGAAATTCCACCAAGAAGCCATTATTCGCCAGTTGATTGATAAAAAGGATGTTTTTGTTCTGCTACCCACTGGATTTGGAAAGTCATTGATTTTGCCTTTTTTCAACAAAAACTGGTTTCCGCAATTAATGCAAGTATCCATTCTCCGTCTTCGCGCGTTATGTCATTCAACAATTAATAACATAACGTAGAATATCCAAATATGGTCTTGCAAACCTTATTTAGAAAAGGGGTCACGGCGAGAGTCTTGCGTTATCTGTCATGGCGGACACGGTGAGGTTAGTATAACCATGCCAATTTATTTTATCGTGTAAGGGCTTAATAAATTCATAATAAGCCAAATTTCTTTCACAACATGATTATACTTATATAGTGGA
>JAECUM010029529.1:0-24175 GCA_016617855.1 Megalonaias nervosa
TATGTAAGTATGTGTGTGTGTGTGTGTGTGTGTGTGTGTGTGTGTGTTGTGGAAATCAACTTTGTTGAAAATATTCTAATTTATGTTTTCTAGTTTACGTGTGGACAGAACATCAAACAGAAATACGTTGAAAGACTTTACAACAGATGATGTAGACGAAAGCCTACAGGAGGGATGTTTACTTGGAAGGTACTGGACACTTGTAAGGAACGAAAGAGGACAATTAGGCACTGATATTGAAATGGGTTTGGTACAAGTCAACGAAGTAACGCAGTTTGGGTAAAATGTAGTTCCTGCCAGAAATGAATTAGATCATACGATGAGGCTTGAGAGCGTCAAAGGTAATAATGAACGCAATGGATACCCGGGTCCAATTCAGTCATGCTCTGTAGAATTCGAAGACTATTTCCATGTAATTCGCTCATGCCCTCTAGAACTAGATGATTGCATTGATCCGAGTAACCGAGCTCCTGTGAAATGAGCCTTTGTTTTCAAACAGAAATCAACCAAGTTTTATAATACACCTGCTAGGATTCTGTACACAAGCACTCACGAAGAAGTGGAGTCTTCATTTATCTATAGAAATGTATGATCCTGTTAAGTATAGTGTTGTAAGGTGAAAAGGTCAAAGTGGGTCATATCGTACTCTTTGAAATTATCCCATTACCATTGGCAATTCCATCTTCCTAATTTGAACTCTATGGTTTTGAAACCTCGACATAACTGTGTAAATATAAACATTATTGTATGTGTTGAATTGGTAATATGATTAAATACGTTTTTTTTCTGAGCCCACAAACCAATATTCACACATCAAAACTTTGATAACGATAACAAGGGATATATTGACAAATAACTTTCAAAATACCGATAACTACAGAGGAAAAAGGTTTAGTGCTAGAAGGTAAGACACGAAGGAAAAAGAAAAACAAACGCAGTTAGACTATTCGACCGACTTTAAAGAGCTCTGATCTTTGTGCTTGATTAGCAGAAAAAAGACAAGAACAAGAAAACAATACAAACAGAAAACAACAGTCAAGCAGATAAACCAAAGCTGAACAACAAACAACTGCGGACGAATTTCATACCAAGCTATTCGAGTATTTACTTTAATTTGTGCTTGATCAAATTTGTAGAATGAACGGAAAACCAGCTTTATTGCAAATACTATTGTGTGTGCCTTGTACGTATGAATCTCAAGGGAAACAAAATATTGTGATGAAAGTTTGTCCTGGAGTGTTTCCGTTGAACTGTCAATCCAATCGTACTTGTTTCGATATTCTGTTCGCTGTGTTATGTTGAAATTATGATGCTCATGGAATGTAACACGAGGATGGGACGGTATGCAACGTATGTGGCTTATGGGATTTAAACACACCGGATGTTACTGTATAATGGTTACGGGCATTGCTCATGGGGGTAGGACAGTATGTGCCTGATTTGTGGTATTAGACATGGATGGACCGCTATGAAAATCGAATATGATTTAAGCACTATTGGTTATAAGTCAAACTGAACGAGGATTGATTTTAATGCTGACGTTTAGAAAACTTAAATATTGGTGGAATGACACAGAGACGGACAAATGCAGACTAACATAGCTACTTAGAAATGATGAATTAGAAGCATCAGTATGATATAATATTATAACAAACACACATTTGTTCAATTTCATTCGCGACCTTACTAACCTTATGTTTAAGTTGCAATCATAATATCATGTGTTATTGACTAAAAATCACATTGTCGCTGGACATGGTGCATTTACTCGCATATATGATGGTAGATACAATCAATTAGCTACATGTAACAGAATTCTAAATGTTATTCCAGACATGTATCCACTTATAAAATCCATGCTAAACTCTCAGGATGAACTTAAAAGACAGTTTTTATGCTTTCTGTGTATAGATCAAGGCCAATGTGTTTTATGCACTTTTATTTGCAGTGTATATGAATGAATTAGAAGATAAACATTACGTTAAACATATTGATGTGATAAGCATTGTTTGTATTATCACATTCCGTTAATATTTGTCTGACTTAACATTTGGGTTGAGAAAAGGATTTCACAATGGACAGTTATGGTCTGATAGGCGCATATGTTTGATCAACCGCTCAAAGACAAGACTAATGGTATGAAGTAACGGTAGAACATTAATACAAATTTAATAATCTTCCTTTGATAGGAAGGAGACAGAGATTGTAGAATAGTTTTCCATATTACGTAGTGTTCTAAAATCTGTCAAGTATTTGTACGAAGGTAAAACAATCCTTTTGACCAGCCATAGAAGGTGGATTATAAGCTTGGTAAATATTTCAATAAATTCACTGATTCTCATGTCTGCAACTTTTGGGATGCATTTGAAAAACGTGCAAATTCCTAGAAGGGAGCAGAGGTAAAACAATTTACATGAGGTAACTGTGAGCTGGGCCTTGTACAAAAAAGAGGCAAACATTCTCGGGTCGTGGAGTTTATTTTCTGTCAAGCATGCGAGATAACAAAAACACTTAAGAGAAAAAACCCTGCAACGAAAGGTAACAAATACTTAATATACGATACTAAAACAAAACAGAACAAATACTACAAACGAGACATATACGATACACAACCCGCAAGCCGGTATATCAATATATAGCAACACGATAACATAAATTACAACTTACCAGACACGAAGGCCCTAAATATTCAAATGCTACAATTCTCGCGAATTGTTTTCGCCACCATTGGTCTAGACAAAATGAATACGCTGTTCGTCCAGAGACGAAACGACGAGCGCCTAGGGTTTTTATTAGGTGCCAGGTACTCGACTATCGTCCCCTTCATGCGCCTGGTGCACTGTTCGATCACTCATTCACTCACTCACGCACTCACTCCTGACAAGCACGCATCTGGGCAACATACTCCCTCCCTAAGTGTAAATGTCTCCCAACATTTAACAAATTTGTGCCTGCAGCGAAAGAAATATTTACAGGAGTATATAATCAATCAGTACTATACATCGTGTCTTCACAAATAAATGAAAACATTAATACAAGACAGGTATTCACATATGATATCTAGATTTAAAAAGAACCGTAAAGAATGTCTGAAAGTCCATCCTATTTCCCTTTAAAATGAATATCATACAAGAACGGTTTTCTATTACTATGTATTCACTTTTTCTTGTTCTACCGAAGCGGTACTAACGTGACTGACCTAGTAAGTCAGCCCCAGTGGGATTCGAACCGACCCGATTCTCCCCAGAAGGCTACAACCCCCAAATTCATTCATCATTCCGCAGTAATATTAGTCCATAACATGGAAGACAAGTAACAACTAAATTGAACAACGGCGCTTAATAAGTTAAATTGCCAGGCAACATATTAAATACATAAAAGTGCTGAAATTTAAACAACAATTGTTTAAATAGTGATGTCAAATTGGTCATTTATATTTATATTTTTCTGTTAGATTCACAATAAATCGATATTCTGCATCACTCCTATGTACTATATAAAAACAAAGAGAACGTCTGAAAGATACGGATAGACCGCAGTAATTCACACGTAATAAATCGTCTGCGAATACACCCACTGGCCTAGCCGATCTGGTAGTTTTCGGTCTCTAGTAGAACGCCTTACCAGTTGCTGGCCTGAGTCTACCTGCAACACCTTTGGAGCTAGAGTGATTTGGACTAACCTCACGGACTGACGCTCTGGGCCTTCCTCTAATAAGGTCGGGCTTCGAACTGACTTTTCGGTCGACACCTTTAGGTACCCTTAGCTGAGTGCTCTCATGCGAGGCATGTTATGGAGTAGAGAAAAATGAATAGTTGGTTCATTTAAACAAATTTCATATTGCCTAGACCCACTATTTTGAAATGTTATGTTTTCATCAGGCTGGCTAATATGGGGGTCGATAATAGACCCAGATTTTACAATCTGGGGCTGTCCGTCTGGAGTGTTCGCGGGATCGAACAATCTCCTTCCTGGCCCAACCGGGTCATCTGTATGGTATGACATACCTGTCGGTGTCTGAATTTGAACACAGAGATTCAGAGTTTGACTCTGAAGGAGAAACCTTTTGTACACTCTGATCTTTCTTGGTGTGGGGGTGGTAGGCTGGATCACAAGGAAGATAGTCAAATGGTAAAAGCATATTACGAAGCAATGTGCGTAAAGATTTCGGACCTGAGGCCCTTCTTACACTGTACACTGACTTATCTAAATTGGGGATTGATATCACCTGATATACGTCCTTGGTCCACTTGTCGGCTAATTTTTTTATCCGCTTTAGTCCAAAATTACGCATTATGACGCGGTCCCCTCCTTCAAGTTTGGACTCTCGGACCTTCTTTTCTTACTGGACCTTTTTCTTAGCATGGCTTTTGTTCGACTCCCTCGCCACGGCTGTGTAAGCGAATCGGAGGCGGTCTTTCAGTTTTTGTTTTTTTCTACGTACTTGTAAGGCTATGCAGTAGCCTCACCACAATCTGGTACGTTACCCAGATAGGCATCAACTGAAAGAAGGAGGTGCCACCCAAACCTAAGCAAATGGAGTGAGAATCCAGTGGAATCAAGCTTAGTAGCATTATATGCATGGATAATTGGAGCAATTTATGAGTTCCAATCTTGTTTTTGCTCTTCCTCCAATGTCCCAAGCAATTTTAAGAGCGTTCCATTGAAACGTTTGCAGGCACCATTTCCCTGTGGGTGAAATGGGGAGGAGCGAGACATCAGTATGATCGCTATTTGCATAGCTCCTTTATAACCCTACCCTTGAAATTACGTCCCTGATCACTGCGAAGCCTTTCCGGAAACTGTAATATCAAAAACAATGCTCATAAATTACTTTAGCGGTAGTCTGAGCCGTGTTGGTTCCGGCAAGGAACGACCTGAGTATATCTGGTAAAATGATCAGTTATCACCAAGATACTCTCAAACCCTCCTTTAATCCGCTATAGTGACAAAAGGTCTACGCAGACGAGCTCCATAGGGCGAGTGGTGTAAATTGGAGTTAATTCAGCCATTGCCCTAACCGGAGTCTTTCTGCGTATACACCGTTCGCAATACTCTACCTTTGCGATTAACGTCCTTCTCCAGACCAGGCCAATAAAACCCTTGCCTAGCTAACTAGAGCGTCTTCTCCTTGCCTTGATGAACCATATCGTTATGGATCACTTTCAGGGCCAGGCTCCGGTATGACTCTGGGATCACAAGCTGTCTGATTGATTGACCATCAAGAGAAGTGGTTTTGTAGAGAATGCCGTTTTCAACTACAAGGCCGTTCCATTCACGAAGAAATGTCCGCACGGACGAATTTTGTTTCCGGAGATCCTCCTCCCTGGGCCCAAAACCCTTACTCTTGAGGTCAATAACTTTTGCTATTGTTTTATAGGGTCAACTGTCCCTGTCCCACTTGATGTTGTTACAACGTTCAGATGAGAACACCTCATCGGCCGAATGAGATGCCGAATCATCCGAAACTCTCTCAATCAAGGGGATAGAAACCGTGGCTGCATGGCAAATGGATTCCACCACTTCGATGAATACTTGTGGTAAACGTGGGAGTGCTATTTTGCCAGCTCTAAATCTTATGGAGAAATTGTAGTTTGCTAGAACTTCAAACCATCTATACCCTGTAGCGTCAAGCCTTTCCCTCAAAAGGACGTGTGTCAGTGAGTTGCTGTCCGTGACCACATCGAGGAGGGACCTACGAGATAGTCATGGAATTTATCCGCATGGCCTATTTAAACGCCAAAAACGGCCTATTTTAACGGCCTATTTTAACGTGACTATGAGCTGAAAAACACAATTCACTGTGTCTCAATCAGCGAATCGCGTAAGCAATGACACTTTTTATACCATTTTGCTCTTGACATAGGACTACACCTAAACCAGGGCTGCTTGCATCAGTATGCACAATAACTTGTATAGCATAGTCGGCAAATGCCAAACTCGAGATAGAGGTCAACTTGTATATAAGCATCGCGTAGGCGGTTTCTTGGGCAGAGCCCCAAGTCCAATGAACTACTCATTTATTTTTGGACTAATATTTCGAGAAGCCTTGTACGTTCCATGACCCTATAATAGAGCATTGAACGGTTGTGCTATCAGCAGAAAGTTCTCGACAAAACGGCGATAGTAATCCGCGAACCCCGAGAACTGACGCACCTTCTTAATGCTGTATGGCCTTCGCCAAGTCTTAAGAACAGATGTTTTCTCTGGGTTAGTCTTGATACCCTCCTCAGATATAACGTGACCAAGATAAACGACTGAAGGCATGAGCAACTCACATTTAGAGGGTTTCACCTTAAGACCATGCTGGTGTGAGCCTGTGAACGTTGCCTTCAAACGATCCATGTGCTCAAAGACTGCTTGGAGTAAATGGGGATATTGTCTATGAAAATGAGATCTCCTTGAGGTACATTTCTCCAAGGCATTTCTCCATAAGGCGTTGAAAAGTAGCTCCAGCGTTGCACAAACCAAAACTCATGCGGTTCGCCTCATAAAAACCGAGTGGACCTACCAAGAAGGCTGTGTATTGCTTGTGTTCTTCCTCCATCTCGACTTGCAAATATCCTGATCTTAGGTCAAGCCTGGAAAAGAACTTGGCCCCTTGCAATATATTGACGGCATCATCAAACAGCGGAAGCATATAGGCGTCCTTCCGGGTCTTTGCATTGAGAGACCTGTAGTCAATGCAGAAACGTAGGTTGTTATCTCGTTTCCCGAAAATACAACATTAGAGGAGTAAGGACTATCATATTCCCTGATTGCACCAGCATCTAGCATTTCCTTAATATGCTGACGAACCTCTTCATACATCCCATGGGGCATTCTTCTCTATGGTTGTTTGAAATGTTTATCATCGATGAGAATACCTTATACTTGATGAGGTCAGTCTTTTCCATGTGCGCTCCTTCGAAAATACGCAGTCCCGTTTGCGCAATACTTGTCTGGGCCTATCCAGTTGCTTTGGGGCCAGATTTTCAATGTCGATCTTAATCTTCAGACCCTCCGGAGTAGAATGTAAACTGTTCTTTAACCTGCTGGGGGAAAAATCAGAAGCTAAGTGGTCAACCACTTTGACTTCATATATGAGACATAAATCACTTGGGTCTTATTGTTACACATTTAGCAGACATATTGCAAAGTTTGATCTAAACTTTGGAATGTGAACCCTGTTGATTAACCCTTATCACTCTTGGATAAACTATAAAATGTTCAGTTCCATAAGTTCTCTATAATCGCTTTTGTTATATAAGCATCAACATTTCGGGCAATATCGTTGATGGTAATGGTTTCATACCGCGCAATGTTGACAGTATGCGCATTGATAGATCTGACAGTAAATGACTTACACTCAATGCTATTAATAGCGATTTTCCATTGATCTGGAATTGTGTCCGTAGGAGATTATCAACAATGCAATCACTACACAAACGAATTACATTTGTTCCTATTACAACAGGACAGGAACGGTTGGACTCTGTAACCGGTACCACTAAAATAGGGACATTCAATTCAAAATTACAAAAACAGCATTAAAATCGGATACTCAATGCATCCTAGGTAAGTGACAAGAGATCCATCTGCAATAGTGACTTTGAGACCAGTGACTCGAGAGAATGAAGCACTGGCTTATCACTAAGTGACAAATAAAACATTTAGATACAGTAGTCACCATGGACACACTGTCAATAAGGGCCGTGACCAGGACATTGTTTAAGTAAAGAATCCTGGTGTTGAAAGAACCAACCAGACGCTGAAGTAGTGTATTCTGGCCTTTAAGATGGTTACCTGGCCCCGTAGGACCATCTATAGAGGCGGTTACTCATTTTTAATACGGCGCTCCTCTGCCATAGCTACGCAATCGGTTGTTGTTACTGCAATTTCCGCTTCTCCGATTTCCCTGGTATTTTTACCGGCTACTATTACTGTAATGGCCTGTCTTACTGTAGTTGTTTCTGCCCTAATTTCCGTGTCCTGGATTTCTTTAGTAGTTGCACCGGCTACGATTACTGCAATGGCCTGGTTTATTATTGTCGTTTCGACCCTGTTTCTTGTCCTTACTCTGCCCTCTATTAGTTTCCGTCACTTCTCTGAGGAGCAACGACTGTTCATGCCGCTGTTTAGTAAAAGCTTAGATTTGAGATCCCAATCTCTCCTCTATGTGTTGGATCCTTTAGTTGACCTCTCTCTCTGGTTCGTGTATTTTGTGTTAACCGTCTACAATAACTTGGTGGTATGTTTTTTCAGTTGGGACTGGGCCAGAGTCCTTCGCCAAGTTCAGCTCCTTGTCGACAAACATAATCCCTCATAGTTAGCGATGATGTCGAACTTATGGCGAATGTGGCTCTTCAGGAGGTTATTCCTCAGTGAAAATCAAGCTTCTGTCTGAGGAGGCCCTCCTTATCCTCTTCTCTGATGTGGCCTGTTTCGATCACGGTTGGTAGGAGTGTTTCCAGTCTACAAACTAAGGTAGTCACCGATTGCCGTTCCCTTTGGAAAGAGATGACAAAATTCTTGCATGATCATGCCTTGAGTTGACATAACTCCGAAAGCAGTATCTAAGCGCCTCAATATGGCTGCAATGGATGCTTCCTCGTCTAATGCTATGACGGTGTCTCACCCTACATCGTAGAGACTGTATGCGCGCCTGAATCATAATAACTGGATGATATTCAGGTAGGAGATATTTTACCGCGAATCTCCACTCGTAGTATGTGACGTCACCTTTCTGTAGTGGCTCGCCCTCTGAAAGGAATGGAATCTTGGGTACTACGGTAGAAGTGAGTGGGGTGGGCGTAGCACTGAGAGCGGAAGAAGTACCCTGGGAATGTCTAATAGCGCTGAAGCACCTGTACTAAACCTTGTATCTACACTCGGTATACCGAGCTGCCTGAGTGAGCCTTTCCCGATACATGCAACACCAGTACTTTGCAACAAAGTAGTGGAGGTGGGTATAACGGGTTTGGTTGAGGTTACGGATATGTTTGATGGAGGCATTTTCCAATACCCACTGGCATTCAATGCCTGTATCATCTCCTTTGCTGTCATGGGATTCTTACTTGTAGCCATCACGAAGAGAATCCAAACAATCGTGCGTGAGTATAACCACGGTCAACAAATCATTCAATGATTTAGGGAGAGAAAAAAATCAGCTAGTATGTAACAGCTCCAAAACACCAATAATGGGATAACTTTTGTCAAGATTAATACCACTATTACTGTAAAATGACCTAATTTGTTATGTACAAGAATATAAAAAAATTTCGAAGTGCTTGATAGAGAAGGTTTTGCACTCCTGAAAGATCTATAACTCCCCAAAAATATTAGACCTTATCTTTCACATCTAATAAGCATATAATGGTGTATAACACTAAACATAAATATGAACAATACAAAGACTTAGCTTTCATAATAAATACTATAGACATTATTTAAATATTCATTGAATTAATGCAAAATATTTTTGGTAACAAACAAGTCCCTGAAATTGCAAAAGACAAAATGTCAATATCTATTTAAACAACGACGGAGCAGCCAATAACCTGGACTTGACCTAGTGATTTCTGTGCCGCACTTGATATGTGGGTCAAGCCGTGGTACTATCCCGTGTCGGAATAAAACAGATTGAACAGTACCAAATAGCGAAACTATAGAGTTTAAAAAAAGATGACTTACGATACTAAACAAGCCAAGAACAGATGAAAAATTTAATTTACAGGATCGAGAATCTATCCTTCAGAAAATATGCAACCTTAATGTCACACAGAACACATAACAAAAAAACACATTAATACTAGTTCTTTATATACAATCCACATTGTTCATGTCCATTTGCTGCGAAGATATTGACGTCATCCAACTGTTATCTGAGTTCGTTTTTCTTCTCAGGAGAAACACTATGAAATAATAATATCTGCGCACCTGCTTCTTTGTATGGGTCGGAAAAAAACTCTAAATCACCACGAAAAGCATTAACTTCCTCTGGTATACTTGCACTCTTCAGTCTGCATTTGTAGCGGTACTTCGGTCTGGTTTATCTGTTTATCTGCCATCTACTCTCCTGTCAGGAGTCCCACGGTGGGCGCCATTGTGAGCCGGCTGTTGTACTAAAAAGAGGCAAACAATAATCTCGGGTAGTGGAGCTTATTCTCCGTCAAGCATACAAGATAACAGAATAATGTATCTATCTACCTATATATCTACTGGAGCAAAGATATCAACCTTTAATTCAATGGCATTTGCTTCTCATTTACCGTTCGAGAATTATCCCGGTTAGACAAAGGCAAATATTTTGCATCGAATTGCACTGTGTTGCTTTGAATTCTATATTTATTGACATTCAAGATAAAATTATCTTGAAATGATTCTACCTATGTAATGTCTACTCATAGTTTTATGCCAATGGTCCATTTCAGTTCATGCTAAATTTGAGTATAAAACATATTCTATAGGAAAAGAATGTGGCATATATTAGCATCGAAACACTTCAAACTCAAAGAATACGTAGATGAATCCTGCACGCAACGAATGATGTAATGTTGGAGTTGCCCGGAATATGACAAAACATGAAAAACTCATGTTCGTTTCTAGGGCATTATTTCAAAATGTTTTTGAGAAATTTGTTTCGGCGCATCAGGCAAGAGATGCGTTGATGTCTGAAGTTGCAGAGATTTTATATCAGTATCTGTAGGTGGGTGAATGATTATATAGGTAGACATTGATGCAATCTTTGGTGCTACATAAATCTCTTTAGCATTATCTCTTTGAAATAGTTTCAAATTTTGTAACACTCACTTTGGGCAATAGGTGGTAATTTGCGGAGCTTCCACCAGTACATACATGTTCAAGAGGAATTGACGACACATAGTTTAATATATCAGTATTTGGAAGCATCTCTAACACAAACGCATTTCATAAACTGAGAAAGAACGTTTTATTACTTTTCTTTTACTGAGTATGAAAGTTTAATTATAATGCTTCTCCTGAACCAAACATACATTTTCTTCTGTTGGCATCTAGAACACATATTATCTAAAGTTGGGTATTGAACGTCATTAAATTGGACAAGTTACTTCTGAGCTCGAGCTTTGACACATTAAATTGTAAAAAGTGACAGAAAATGCTAAAGTATCCAGTAGTGCAAAGGTACCTCTTTGGTCTATGCTCATCAGGTTCTACTATGTCAAGTTCGAACTTTATTTTTGCATCTGTCGATATGTCTCCTAAAATATTTGTCCTTTCATTCTGAAGAGTTCGTGACTGCATTTATAGAAAATAATACAACACACTTTAGGCGAAGTATGCAGCCTTCCAAATAACACTTGCTGGTATTAAACACAATAATATTAGATGCGATATGTGTGTGTGTGTGTGTGTGTGTGTGTGTGTGTGTGTGTGTGTGTGTGTGTGTGTGTGTGTCTGTGTGTGTGTGTGTGTTATTTGGATTTTTAATGTAGCTTTAAAAATTTGTCAGTCATATCGCTAAGATATCTGCAGTGTGTCAGTTTATAGTGATGCCTAGCACTGGGGCATCATGACGCTAACACGTATCATGATGTCCCACCCAGTCATGTTATCCTGCCACCAGGCCGACCAGTCCTAACACTAACCTCCTCATGCTGAGCGCCAAGAGAGGCAGCTGTTAGTACCATTTTTATAAGTATTTGGTATGACTCGGCAGGGGATCGAACCCACGACCTCCCGCATATAAGGCGGACGCTCTAACCACTAGGCCACCGGAGCTCTAGCCGCTATTCATGAATCCAACTATACACATAGCATAGACCGGACGACCGTGCAATTCGGTATCAATGGGAGACAAAGGACAAAGAGCATGGATAAAACTTTTCAAATATACAAAAATGACTTGGATGAGCATTGTTAATATTAGACGTGCATGAGACAAATAGTGAGATATATATATATATATATATATATATATATATATATATATATATATATATATATATATATATATATATATATATATATATATATATATATATATATATATATATATATTCTATATATATATATATATATATATATATATATATATATATATATATAATTGAACCTATGCAACTGTGTATGTTCTTTGTGATCATTCACATTGTGAATACATATTATCATATTGTGTAGATGCTTTAGTCTGAAATTCATTGTTTCGTGTAGATAGTTTTTACTTCCTCTCTGATTATCGGTTTCAATAGATTGGTCTATGTGACAAGATTAATACATTGTTTCAAGTGTTTGCGTGGGATAATTATATTCTACAATAGTTTACTAGAACGTTCGTTTCATTCCGTTTTATTTTCCAGCCAGTGATTGTCCCACTCATTTTGATGGGGTGTCTTGGTTTGGTACTTGCGTCTGTCTTTTCATGCGTACGTAATGTCCATCTGTATATAAATATGTCCTTCCCCGGAAATCATTGTCAGCATTGAGCAGAACTAATTAGGACAAAATGAGGCTTGGTGGTCATTTCTGTAGGAATATGTAGATGTCGTGATTAAACTTTAATGCCACTGAAGTAATTTCCATATTTTTAATATAATAACTTTTAGAACTTTTTGACTTAGACATATTTTGGCTGGTGTGGGGCTGCACTAAGCTTGATAATTTGAGGATCAATACATCATCCTTGGTGCTTTTTCTTCGTGTAGGTTTGTACATACTGACCGTCATGGTATGGACAGCAAACATATTTATCTGGATGTATCGGCAATGTAAGTGTTAATTTATGGGATGAAAATAAATAAATTGCAAAAAGGAAGATATGTCACACTTCAATTCATATTTTGTTATAAAACAAGCCCATCGTGAATTAAATCTGATAAGGTGAGAACTAGCGAACATGTTCATGTTGTACTCTACGCTCTTGGACAGGAGAAATATTGAGAGGATGTAGCTTAGATTTCACCATTCGAGACGTGTTGTGTTTACACATTGGCAAGTGTTCAGCATGGAATGGCAAGAGGTCACTTTTAAATTCTGTATTCGTTGACATTCTAGATAAGGTTATCTTGCATAAACCGACCCGCATATTTTCTACTCATAAAAACGTTGTTATATCCCAACTCAGTACAGGTAATTAAACTATGACATACATTTTCAAGTGAATGCTAGCGGAATGTCGGAAGGTATTAATGTGAAGACGTAGTTAATTAAACAACGTTGGTGTTCTCTGTACACTGTTGCGACTTGATGCTTACACACTAAGTAATAGCAAGAAGCAAAACCAGGAACTTTTGTAAAACTTAACAAACAATTTAATTATCAATGTTATAAATGAAAGTTGTAGAGGAATGTACGGAATTGTGATGTGAAAATTTCAAAATAATCCTTAAAATTTCAAAATAATTCTTAAAAGTTCTATCAAAATGAAAAATAATGTAAAGTTACGTATACATTTTACAACAGAAAATTACTTTTCCCCCAAGAATTGTGACGTTGTTAAAATGGCGTTGTAAAGAACTCCTTTAAATCATTCACAGTAGTTCCAGAATAATATTATAGTCCAATCAGCAGTTTCTTTTTCCATTAAGTAATCCAAACAAAATGTTTTTTCCTCTCAAATTATCTAAACACGTCATCAAACTCGTCTGCAGACTGATTTTAACATACAGAATGAACATATAAAAAAGAATATATCCAAATTAAGAATTGATTTGATTGTTCAGTTCTCTTCTTTATGTACATATTCAAGAATCTATTACAATCATATGTCGCAATATACCCCCATGTAACAGATCGTAGTATTGAATCTAATATTTCAAAATCCATATTCATTTTACCAAACGCATCCAATGGGAAGTTACTTAATTCTTCTGTGATACCACCTGACCCACCTGTCAAGTGGGAAGAAAAGCCTCAAACTCGTAAACATATTTTTACGAATAGTTATATTATTAGTAACTGTCAATACATACGTAAGCATCCATTTATAGATCCTACGTAATTTTACGTAGTAAATGTCGTACTATAGACCCAATGCACATGCAACAAATCCAACGGTAGATGATCACTACAATTTACAGCTCTGAATAACAATTACAAAAAACTATAGATCATGTACCACGAGTTACAAAAATATAGACATTCATAACAACACGAAGAGGTGTCTGCAAAACTAAGATTACGCAGTATTCAGTTATACAGTTAATGCGTTGAGAGAAATGGTTTATTGGAGGGGCGGTTTGGGAGAGTATTTATATTTCTTCTTATTGCAGAGTTTTTATGTCCGTCATGAGTCAGTCCTGATCTAATTATGGTTAATTGGTGTACTGTTGCATGTACCACGCTGAATGTTTCGTCCTTGCATGTTATCTCGTCTTGTTGCTATAGGATTCCCCATATTATTTTTAACTTTTAACTTGCAAAATAATGTTCATTAGTTTTCATCATAAAATATACAAATTTGTGCCATGCTTAACTAATTTTTACAAAAGTGTTTTGAGAGAATATTGCACATCCACGTAAAATATTTGTATAATATATGCAATTGATCCTGGAAGAATTCGCATTGCATTTATATCAAAGGAAGAAAAGAAGAAGGAGATAAAGAAAACTAGTCAAAATAGTTTTGAAGACATTCTGAGGAAGGATGTGTGACTTAGACCATGGAGATAATAAGGTACACAAGTTTCAAACCTTTGATTGCTTATTTTGCTCTATCAGATTTCTATGTACATTAAATCATGTCATGGTCTCAATTGTATTTCTGCATTGTATACATATATATGACAAACTAAGACTTATATAAATGCACTTTTATAAAAGTTTTTAGTATTTTAGAGGCTGATGTCTTCTTGATCATTTTATTCATCAAACTGGTAAATCTCGTAAAAATTGAATAACATATCCGGCTTATTTCGGGGTCGGCCAGTTTAAAATTTGGTACAGACAAATTTAATTTAGAATTCATTATCTCAAAGTCGAGCCATTCCGGAGTAAAAGGATACCGAAATCCACTCATTACAAGTTCGGTCCAAGCAGATGTATATATAATTTTAATTTACTGTCAAGTTTGGCCCGTGATATCCAACAATGTCGGTTTTCGCAAAACTATTTAAGTTTTTATATGACTTGTACCTATGATCTTGTTGTAACAGGATGAAACTGGGTTGGTATTAGATTTTATCAAAGATAATCAGATCAGTTTCGCGAACGAGATGTGTATTTACAATGTAATTGTACAATGCATGAGTCTGATACAAAACTCATGCGTATCAAGTCAAACAATGGATTCAACGGAAAGATACGATGAGCACAGAGATAAACAACATTTATGTATGCTACCGTTCATAATTTAGATCTCCCAAAAACTGCGTTTCGAGAAAGTAATCTCCGATTTATTCATGACTACACTGATTCACAAAGGTAGAGCAGACACCTCTTGAGACTTTGCACTCAGTTGAGTATAGGGAATCGACAGCTAATTACCGAGTGGGGTCGTGCAGTCGTGGCGTGAAGTTTTCTTTTGAGCTGTAATATCTGTTTTCTTTTATCTTACAGTCTGTATTGTTCAACTAACATAATTGATATGATACTCTTTTTGTTCCTATAAATCGTTTTTATTACAAGCAACTTATAACAGATACTATCGGACAGCACAGCTAGCGACGATTGTCTGCGGTATAGGCAACCGAAGAACCAGAATTCCATGGCCGTTGATGGAAGAAAAGAAATTGTGCGCGTGGCGTGATCATCGATCTACTGAGAGTACCAGACTGGTGAAAATCAGTTCAGGTTTGCAGTCTTCCCGACGGTGTCCTTAGACACAACCGGTGTGCGACTATGCATGTCTGTATGTCTCTGTTTTTCTCCCTGATGGTAGCATCATGGCACTCATTCTGACTGTCGTGACATACGGCTAACGACCCTATGAAGAACTGTTTTCATAAATGTGTGGGTTAAGGTCAAAGCTTGAGAAAGATTACAATGTAGGTCAGTCAGAGTTTCCTGCAGACTTGGACTATCGGTTGACTGAACGCTACTGACTCACAGTCCTTATCCTTTCTATGTTCAGTTAATAAGGGAGTTTAAATGATTCAATTTTAATTTAAAGAACTGTTTTATGTAGTTGTCGTAATTTCTTGTACTAACTGTTTATATACGAAGACGTTTATCGGTTTCGTTACTTTATATTCATCTTGACAAAAACAGAAGTGATGAATCGGAATGTGTGTACAAGTTTCATCCTCCATAAGGCGACATCCAGTTTCGTTATCTTAATAGCCATCCGTTTTATAAATCATCCTACGCTTGAGTTTTCGTATTTTGTCTGACTCACTGTATCGACTAAAGCAGGTAACGAAACTTAAACCCTCTTGATTTTGTTCGATGTGATAAGCTATCGATTCGTACGAGTCATATGGTATTAAGAGACAAGTATTCCCACAAAGCTTGTCTTTCTGAAAGCATAAGCCAAGGACAAAACAAAACTTAAGAACTTAAAAAGCGGAAACTCGGTTGAATGAATCTAACTTATTCAAAAGTCGTTCGTTCAATGTGCTCAAACATATTTACGTTTAACAGGGAATACGATACAAGAAGGTTCGATTATACTATGTGCATTGACACAGAGAACAAAATAAACAAAATAAATAGATTAATAAATAAACGATATATTTGAAGCACAGACTAACATGATACTTAATATCTTTCATTTCACCTGGTATTTGCGAGATTGCTTGCATTAGTTTGACTATCTTATATAGGAAACTGCATCTGTATCACAATCTACAAACAATCAATCTTTATGTAAACAAATGTGCTTAATCTAACAATTTATCTAAGGTCTTGTTAAAATCTAACTTCAACGTATCCATTACTTAAAACAGCAGACTATTCTCGATGTTATTTTCAGCCTTTTTAAGAATAAGCTTGACAGGTAAACTGATTTAATTTTTAAAAGAGATTAAGTTGTAATCTGTCCAATACATAACACGTTCTGCTCTTGTTCAATATCCGACTTGTAATTTTATTTTTACTTCCTGCTTTCCTCTGGTATCCATTGTTTGGTGTAAATAGCTACTATTTCCCCTCTCTTATGACATATTACATACATTGTATTGAGTTTCATTGTGTGAATATATTCTGCAATAGTTTAGTCAGTAAAGGCTAATGTGAATAGCATACGAGTCCTAAGCACATTTTCCTGTCAGAAACGTTTAAAAATCTCAATCTTTCATATTTTCATAGAATATGTTTTTCGTGTCTTATGTACCAAGTAAATGTAGATAACATACATTTAAAATGAATACCAGCGTTTGCTTTAGTGGAATTTTATTAAAGAATGTCCGACAATAAAATTTTTTTATTTATATTAATTGTTAGCAATCTTGGAGTTTATTAGTTATGGGACTAAGCGAATTTTCAGATAACGAGCATATGGATGATGATTAGATCACGCCTCTGTTATAAATGGAAAACAAACTATTTATTTGTTTTTTACTTTTGTAACTGAACACCAAAAAATCATCCACCTAATTGCTTTTAGTAAATGTGACAGAGTAATATTACGTGTATTGCTAGAGTATTACAACAGTACTTCGTTTGCCAAAGCTGATACGTACTGTGACGGTGACAGAATTCTGCTTGAAAACAATGCACTCTTATGCAAATATGTGTATGATCAATAACTTTCTTGTTTCTTGTTACATATACAAATTATGTTGTTGCAATCCAGCCCTATGTATAATTGCTTTGTGTTTTAAGACGATATGTTTCCCTGTCACTCGAATTAATTTCATGTGTATTATTAAGGAAAAATGTTGCCTATATAATGTGATACTCAAAAATGGACAATATTAATAGTTTTAAATTCGATGGGAATTATATTCTCTATCTCACTGTCCTTCCCTCGCCCCCCCCCCCCCGAAAAACTGACTGTTCTCACTTGATTAGAGAAATACATATTCCATCGTTGTGTAGAAACATGCGTTGTTCTCTCCAAAGTACGTAAAATATTCCTGGTCTGAACATCTCTGATGTGATACGCTAAACATAAATAATACTAATAGTATTTATTTGGAACGGTTTTTATTCTCTCTCTCTCTCTCTCTCTCTCTCTCTCTCTCACACACACACACACACACACACACACACACACACACACACATACGCACACACTCACACACAAAACACACCCAAAGCAACATATTCCTTAACGGTGCAATACATCTGTTTATTCAATTCAAAGTACGTACATACTCAACGTATAAACAAAACCTGAATTAATTTTGATTTTTATGAACCATATAGGAGGATATCCGGTACACTACATATTTTCATATGCCACGATACCGAGTAAAGTAGGTTAGGACTCAAACAACCAGACTGAATAATATCCTCTTGACGGGTTGTCTCTTTATTAAAACCTCTACGGATCTGGTCTTTGCTTAATAATGACCCCAATATCATATCCGTTAAAACAAAGACGGCGTTTCCTTACCTCATGAAACTGAATGTTTATCACGATTTCCGCAATTGACATTTACTATAATTCCGATATAAGTTTTACTTTTTCAACGTTATTAAGGTTTATGATAAATAGAATCGGATAAAGGTTTAAAGACAGATTTCCTATGACTTGTTAAGATCCCTACATTTTAACGATTTGTGATGCTGCAGTGAAAGAAATACGAATATAGTTGTCGTATCAGCCATATAGAATGTAAATATTTTCTGCCATGCTAATTTGTTCCATTGGCCATGAGCATGCATGATGGCTTAGAGAACCACGAGTTATACCTGCATAGACCACACAGCTATCTGAGATCTGTAAATACCTTCTTTCCGTTAGAGAGCAATTTGTTGAGCCACAGCTGAGTGCAGAAGCATGGATATTATGATCAGGATATCGCTTTTCTTCATTTTGTATGGAATAAGTCATGCTACAGGTGAGTAGAAAGAAAAAAAAAACAAAAAACAAAAAAAAACAGATCTGGTAGACGACTCAAATGTATTATGATATTGGCATACATTTCCAGCATTCTGTGACAATGAAAAAGCTTGTATCGCTAATCTAACTAATGCTGTAATAGACTACACACTACTTGAAAGATGCGTCTTTATATAAAGTCACGTATGTTAAGGAATGTACATCAGAACGATGTGCTTAACATAATATATTGTAAAGTTGAAAGGCTCGAATTTACTCCCAAATATCGTCATGGATCTGACCAGATAAATACTATTGTAAAATGTAAAGGATATTTTAATATTATTTTGATAACGAATGTACATGAACTGAAAAGGTCAAAATGGTCATTAAGTTATTCGAACAACCAAATCCTTGCAAACATTTTCCTGTACAAGAACTTATGTTAAACCTCCCCCACTCTTTGAATCTGTCTGTCTGTATCTCCCTATATTTACGTGTATCCTAGAAAAATCACAATACATATAGTTGTTCTAAGTGATCATATGCCCATATCGAGATGAGATGTGAATGAACTATCCCATATAAGGTTCAGAGATGTGAATGAACTATCCCATATAAGGTTCTATTTAGATAGATAGATAGACAGATAGATAGATAGATAGATAGATAGATAGATAGATAGATAGATAGATAGATATAGCTGCATATCTAACTGCCTTTCCTTTAAGATTATGTTACTTAATATTTACAAAGATAACGTAAATATTGCGTTGTCACGTTTCATGTATATCTTAAAAGATCCATTGATCATTTCTTGCAGATTTGAAGCCAGATATCATTGTTCAGGGAAATAATGCAACTATTGATATTGTTAAACTTCAGACGAATGGAAATAGAACTTTGGAAATTAACTTCTCTGGTTGCACCAGTACTCAACATTTCACTAATGTGATGCTGTACGTCCCAGTGAATGACCTACAAGGAAGCATTTCTGTTAATACTAATTATACTGGCCGGATAGAAAGAATCGTAATGAAGAATGATACTTTCAGTTTTCTGCTACTAAATGCAGATTTCAAGGATAGTGGAAATTATACAGTAAAGCAAAATTCCGTTGAGAAAGGGAAGAGATGTATTCTTGTCGCACGTAAGTATTACTAGTATCCTCATGTCATATCAACATCAACAATTTGTCATAATAGCATAATGTCAAGCTATAGAAGAGAAAATATATAAATGAGCATATACACTTGTATTACTCCGGATTCATGGTAGATGCAGGTCGGGGAGCAAGCCTGTGTATTATCTCAGAATGCAAAGCGTACACGCTCCTCAGTTTGTTATCATGCGTTTTACTTTACAGTTCTTTCTTTATGAGTCTAAAACAATAATATACTCATTCCCTTATCATATAAAAGGTTATAATTGTGTGCGTGTTAAACGAATTACAAAAATATATCAAATTATCTTTTATCGAGGTATGGAAATAAAGAGTGGAGACGGTCAATTACGTTATTCAACTCAGCTAGGGTTAAATGAAAATATCATATAAAAAATGATAAATATAAGAATTATACTGAAAACGAATGAAGAATGAATGTAATATTCCGGTTCTTCCAGGCAGTATTTATGTGGATTCATTCTAAAGCAAAAAGTAAGACATTGACGAAATTAATTAACTTATCATTAAAGAAATGCACACAGAAACATATATACAAAACTGTTTTGCCTAAACTATGGATATTGTGCTAATTTATTTAGTCGGTATCATTGGAGAAATTCACAATACAGCTACAAACATGCACGCAATAGTTAACTAAAAGTAAAACATATTTAAATTAAAATTCCTAGGATATTCGGAATTAAACTCATTGCTGTCAGCTGTGTTTCATCCGGAAAAAGTCTTAATATGACCGGATAAAAATACGTAACAATGATAATGATCAAATCAGCTCAGAAGTTCGATCCAGTCATGTTATACAAATACGTATTGTTTGTACACACTTGGTTTGGTGTTTGACAGGTTGATTGCTTCATTTTATATATGATAAGTTTTGGTGTTTGGCACGAACGTCACATACCCATTTTGATGTAAACATTGCTTTGTGAAATATGATACACTATTGGATTTGCTATTTACAGTTGCTTGTGTTACGCAGAATAATTATTCTATCATTTTATATCATGATGCGCATGAGTGTAAAGTAATGTATTAAATAATATTGGTTGATAACTTATGATGCATATCTGATAGAGAATATCTAGAATCCCCCACCCTTCTTTATGTCTAGATTGAATAGACTATTTTATGTCAAGATTTCCTAATTCTTCATCAGCACAGAAAATCACGCTATAGAATTAATTCAATTTCACATTATTTACGAGGAAATGCAACGACATTTTAATGACCTTTTTCATTTATTTATATTTGCAGGTCGCAGATTGGTGGCACAATTTGGGGAACCGTTTACAATTTCATTCATATTTTATGAAACAAACTTATCATCCATTAAAGTTGATAATCCCTTTTCTAAATTGAGCCGTTCTTTCGTAACGTTCAATGCAACTAACGGCAATTGTACCTATACAGATGTCGTATTAGGGATACCTAAAACAAGTCAAAACTGTGTGTTGAGAAATGGAAAATTCTCATTCAGCATTCCAGAAATGGTATGGCTACACAAAGGCGCATATTTTGCTTGGGATGACAAAGGTCGCCATTTGGACTCTATATTTGTCGATGTTCAAGGTATTTTAGTACAGATAATTTAATGTACATTTTGTCTTCACAAAGAATTTGTATTTATAGGTTACTCTTGTAACTGAATTATAACGAAGTTTAACAATGGGAATTATGGTGTATATAGTCGTACCAAAATACTGTTAGATGATTGATGTACGTGATACGTTGAGATATATGATGTGAGTCATTATCAGAGGCGATTTGCTTGAAACGAGCGAATAACGGATATTTCATCGTGTAGGTGAAGTTTCATGAAATGAAATATGTGTTATTCTATCAGAGGAAGCAAATTTTCCTTTTTGTTTATGTTCAATCTGAATAAAATGAGATTTCCACTGTCCTACGCGAAGATCTGACAGCGACCGCCAAGGAGTCATGTTCCTTCGAATTAGCCAAAGAAAATGCAGCTTTCAAAACTTTGAAAGTGAATCATATATTTCGGAACACAGCGATTCTCTTCAGCCATGCTAAGTATCCCAAATGCAAAGGTATACGACTTCATATGATTGATTGATAAAATTAGCGATAATCGTAGTAACATAGGTTAGCTGATCATGACTCCTAAGAAGTCGGTATCAGATCTTCACGTAGTTTAATCAGATTGGTTTATGCTCAAACTTATTGCTAGAAAATATGAATACAGGTTTGCAATGCAATCGGTTGCTTTTCCAAGATTTTTTGGTGCCGACCCACAATCCATTCCAGGGGTGCACCGATTGAGCTGATAAGACTCAGCCCGAAACCGATTAGCTTTTTAATTGCTCCACCCTCTTCCGCCAAATCCAATTTGATAATTTCTCGGCCTGTTTGCCAACCTTGGTGACTAACTTCCTGCAGCTAGCTCCTGTAATCCCAATGAATCCCACGGCATGCAAAAAGGTATGTGATACAAAGCCATGGGATCCTATTTCCACTGGTAGATTCCAGGTCTTGCATCCGTTCGTCTATCACTCGTTAATGAGTGGCTGACACTTGGACAATTTCCTCTCATGGGCTTCCTCCATTCTAACTGTCTAGGGCCTTGCCAGTTCTAGCAAACTCAACTGTTTGGTAGTTCTTGACCACAGAATAATATCAGGTATAATAAGCATATGATATTGAAGCATAACACATTTCTTACCGTATTCAGGGTTAAATAACATCGGTTCATCAAATGCGTTCGTCTGTATTTTGTGTATATTCGTACAGAAAACACCAGCATTAAAACAATTAACTTGAATAATTCAAATTAAAATATCACATAAAAGTAAAGAACATAGGTTCAAGCACATTATAGGATTTGAACTTGGTTTATATGCATGCAAGGCAGCCATACCTATTACTAGATCAGACTGATTTATACAGTGTATTTCAAATTTCCTGGATATAATGTTATGGATGTCTGTTGAAGAGACAATACAAATATATTATTTTATTTCACTTAAGTTAATTATCAAAATTAATTATATGGAAAATCCAGAAATTCGCGGTCTAGAATTGAATATATAACGATATTTGTTTCCATCTAATGAAATCTTACAGTTGCTGTTGAAAAGATAACTAAATGATGATGATTCACACTTCACCATTAAGGCTTATACACAAATAAAAGCTTCGCTTACATAAGCTGAAAAGATTTTATCAAATTTACCACAGTGTCATTAACAACAATAAACTGCTGGTTCTAGATCAAGAAAATTACGCTATTTTATTTCAGCTCATTGGGAAAGAAATGCATCCACAAACGAAATGTTCTGATATTTATATCATGAATTGTTGTTAAATGAATCAAAATGTTAACTCCTCTCTCTCTCTCTCTCTCTCTCTCTCTCTCTCTCTCTCTCTCTCTCTCTCTCTCTCTCTCTCTAAAGAAACATTTTCGCATGATCAGCAAAGTTCCAAGAGTGTAAGGGATAGTTTAGATGTTGAACGTATACAATTATGTTACAGGTTATAACACCTTTCATATATACATGAAGTGTACAGGATCGCTAAACGACAAACGACTTCTAACACAAGTATACGTGGGGAACTGGAATAGAATACTTGATTACCTTTTTCTAGGAACAGTATGATTTGTTGTTTGTTGTGTCTCGTTTGACCCCTTGTATATTTTAATTTTCTTTAGAGACCACCACGAATGGATATCACACGACATCATCGAGCTTAGATACAAGAAAAGGCAAGTTATGTAAGAAAAATGTAAATTATTAAGTGGAATAACTTCGCCTCTTCCACTTATGCTTTGAAAGTAATAAATTAAAATAGCCAGCCATTATCCATTACAAAATGAATTACTTCTCTGATTGACCATTAGGGACGATAATTTATCCCTGTCCTAAATAGTATAATTATGTATCGTACATTGTTAATCCAAAATAGCAAACATATCTAAAACCTGTAAAATGTACATTTTTGTACTTTGGGCTCTTTAATTTTCTAATCAGTTTATTGTCGATTTGTATTTAGAGGAATTATCGATAGAAATACGGTTAAATATATCAGCTAAATCACTTTAATAAATTTGACAGTATAGTCTTTGATAGAAAGTCTTACACACACACACA
>JAECUM010029530.1:0-15461 GCA_016617855.1 Megalonaias nervosa
TATATATATTCCTGTATGCACCAACTCACTCCCAGACAATGTAATGTGTCCAGTTACCAGCGGACCCGGTTTCAATGCACGAAAGACAGAACTTCTTCGATGTCATCATCACGCGCAGACGCAATACAAACACGCACTTCTAACTAATTATTTCTTTTTACTGGCACAATTGTCATACAGTTATAAAATCCGTTGCCTCGGGAATACTTAAATTTCCAGCAATTGTGCTTTCCAGTGGTCTGGCATTAGGATCGTTTAAGGACACACAGATTACGCTAGAACGTTTTACATCTAACGATCGTCCTTGCCCAATAACTGTTATCCGAGCAAGTGCGTCCTCGTTGAATTAAAATCGAGATTGTTTTTGTCTCACCTGAGTCAATGTTGGTGTAAAATATTCGTTGGTGAACGTAACCGGGGTGGATAAATCGGTTAATGCTACATAGCCATTGTAGAAACAATCCAGAGGTGTTTTGACCTCCGCTGGCGTAACTGACACGAGCATTTTCACGTGCACGTGCCATGATTCTCAACTGGCCTCGAGCTGGTTGTTGTACCTTAGGGTGATTCAAAATGGCGATTTCTTCTTGACCCTTAGCAGAATTATATGACACTTCAAACGAGGGTTTGGTTACACCACTTTGTCGCAGATATTCCTCAAGAAGTGGGGAAAATTTTTTGTCGATATTTACATCCGCTTCCAGTCTGTGGTAAATTCCGCAACTTCACTACCGCGGTCAGAATCCATTATGTATATAAGAATGATAAAATCTAAAATTAAATACAAACGCCAAAGACGGTTACGTACCCTCTGGATAAGTGTTGAGTGCTTCAGAACTGAAATTCATCTCCAGTGACCAGCGATGTTTATAATGCAATAGTGTAAAATTCCATTTCAGTGCTCTCTGACCTGGTAATTCGTGATATTAGTGGCTCATTATTAGGACAATGATGAAGCTTATCATTTATCCACATTCAACCCCACGTCCCATTAGCTTCGGTTATGATAATACAAATATGATACGGTCTCGCGCACCTTTAAGATGTGAGTTTGAAGTCTATCAAAACTAGCATCTGTAGAAACTAAAATAAGTCGACCATTTACTAAGGCTGAGAAAGCGTGTTCTAGTTCTTTGATTGATATTCCTTGAATACAACTCCATGAAATTACTACGAGTGGTGGTGAGGGCACCTTAATGATCTGTTCATCCACGTATTGTGTTGGTATAGACTCAGTATCAACATATTCTTTGATATGAGCAACATACACACTGCTGTCTCTGATTCCACCATAATTTTAATGATCTCAGCCAGGTTCTTTTCGACAGCACCTTTCATCTTGCAATAATATCGTGAGTGTTCACCATAGACGTTTTAAGTTTACCAGTTCGATCTTCAAAAACCACAAGCTCACCTGGATCGAAACAGAAAACAACACGGATAGTAAACTCAGACAAATTCTCTTTGGTGGAAAACAAGCTCAGATCCACATCAGTACCATATTGTCGAGCTGAGTAACGTTAGTAAATATTAATAAACATTTTTGTATGATACTTTTTAAACGTGCTTTAATGTGAAATCAGTAAGTGCTTGCGGGGAACGCTTCAGTGCACGCATTGTCGCAATGACAAGATGACTGCATATGGGACCATCCAACCATGTCTGTACTGGTATTGTCGAATAAAACAGCGGCAGATGACTCTGTCATCCACGTTCACCGTGCTTTGATAAATAATTAGCAACTTCAGCTGGCGGTGCAAGTCCATACGAGTCAAAATACAGACAATGTTGAGGTGTTACCACGTATGCGAACCAGTGCGTGCCATGTCCTGTTGTCAAATCTAGACTGACAATATTGGTTTCACATGTGCATGTACCAATGATGCAAGTTCAATTCGCATTACACACCACACAAATGTTTAATTGATTTTGCCATCGCGAGTAAACGTACTGGTCAACGGCGTGATCTTCTGAGACCGGGTAATCGAAGACCTCTGCCCGAGGGTATTCGACGAAGGCCTCTTAAATTATTTATACGGCCGCGAGACGCTATGCATCCACCAACTGCCGTTTTAGTGTCACTCCTGATGCAGCTCCGACAGCCCTAACGCTGCAGCTTTTGCAACCGCTGGAGCATCTGTAGCCAGCAAAAACTAGGACCGCTGCAACGAATGGAAATATTTCAGCAGTCTTTTGCATTTATGTCACCTCTGAATAGGATAATTTTAATGTTGCTGAGGTGTGTTTGGGTCAACTCCACGGGGACATTTCCAGTTAATTTTGCTGCAGAAAGTTTTAGTTTGATCCTACAATTGTTTCTTCTTTTTTCTTTTTTTTTTATTGCTTTTTCATTTTCTAAAGTTGATTTTCAATAAGGCCGACCTTCACTTCGTGATAAGGCACCATTATTAAAATACTAAAAGTTGTAATTATGAATTCTACGAATTTTCGGTACCTGCATTGATGACCATCATTCGACCACCAGCACCATCCATCCAACAATAGAGTCTTGTCAGAAAGTATCACATCACAAAACCTGTAATTAGCACCAGTCGCACCTGCAAGTGCATAAAAATACATGTCGGCAACGGATTGCCTAAACAACTTCAAGTGTTCCAATGAAAAGTAATAAATCCGGTAAAGTGTCATGCAGTCATGTTGGGAAATCTGCAAACCAGTGTCAAGGTTTTGTTGTCGGTCCATATACGTACACGTGCAGTATGATTGGTTGTAACATAAGCCGAATTTCGTCAGAAGGTTCTTGATGATCGTTTAACCGCAAAGAAACCTCAGTCACTTCTATGTGGTCAAATCTCATTTTGCTATGAATTTGGACATTTTCCCCATTTGTAAGTTGAAACGCCACAAACACATGCTTTGGTGCAATAAGACCATGTTGGGTATTTATTTGCCATGTAAATTTTTCCGTAATAGCAGTTGGTGAGTGAGAGTCTGTGGTATGTGCGAGAAAAGAAGCTGACAACAACCGTGATTCTATAGAAAGTGAAGGTGATAAAACAGGCATCTAAAATGTTAATGTTTCTGATACAACTTTACCATCATCAGCAGCTGCACCACGCCAAACTGCATCGTTGGAGTTATTTTTGCAGGTTAATGTAACTGTGTTTGGCTCCAAAATAACATTGCGAACATCTTTGCAAAAACCAGATATGTAACTAAGAGAAATTACACACGAAAATTGTAATGAGGCTCTACGAAGTTCTACTCAGCGCTAAGCAAATCCATCTCTCAAAGTGCTCTTAGATCCAATGACTACTGCTTGTACATCTATATAATTAGGAGGCTTGGTGTGTGTTTTAGGTCGCCTAATTGTATACAGTTGAGAATCCGTATTATCAGATGTATCCTAAATAAACACCATTGTTGAACCACCTGTTCTCGTGTAATCATCACTATATCTGGCAAGTTAAATATTTGTGGTGGCCACGTCAACGTTGTCCAAAATTGATTCGATTTCTTTTACATCGATGGAGTGACGTGCACTGTTAAACAAAGTTATGATGTCATTTTTAACAATTCCAACTGTGGTATTGGCGGGAAATCGGTACCGTCATTCTGTACCAGTTTTCTCTCAACTGCAAACAATGTCTCACATGGAAGAAAAAACCTCGATACATCCTGTACTTGCAATTCAATTTTTAATTGAATGGGATCCCTGGAGTGATATGAGTAATACTGACAATCTCTCTTGCTTCGATCAACTAACACAGGCGCTCCCATATCAAATGGTGGATCAAATACATCTTTGAACTGAGCCATGGCGAGACTATACATCATTGATTTTCTTTAATACCACTTACCGTCCAAATCCACTACTATATTTAAAATCTTTGAATCTGGCAACCGTTGTTGATCGACTTTGTTAATGACTTTACTAACTGTAGGCGGCATTGACTTTGTCGATGATAACGTAACTACTTTTGATGGTGCTCTTGTTATTAATAATGGTAACCCATCTCGAAGCGACTGAGACGCCTGAGATCGCAATTGTTTCAATCGATCCACAGCAGCATATGTTATACTATCAAAGACTAGTATTGCAGCTTCTTTAGCAATGGGTGAGTCGCGCGATTATAAGGCTGTGAGCCCTTCTGGTGCGCTCGCAAATAATCAACGAATAACACCCAGAGCCTAGTTCTGCAATATGTTATGCACACTTGTTCTCTCGCGTTACCAAGGCGGATGGGTTTTACACGTCCGCACACCACTGTCATTGTTGTTATTAAAAGTCAGGTCGATCCCAAACGTACAGTTTTATCGTCAACATCGACCGCACACGTCTTAAATTCGATGGCGATGAGAGAACTGAGTGTGGGCTCATGGGTAAGTATATAAATTGTGGAGTCTTTGCCAGTCACCATTCTGATTCTTGTTGTTGCCCGTACAAACTAATCCTGCGAACGTTTCCAACCGATCAGCAAGATCTTTAGGGTTACACATTCCACCAAGGCCGCATCCTTTCTTTTCTTGTTCATCCATCAACCTCTGCCATTCTTCTTTCTCCGTGGGTACAGGTGTGGATGGAGGTGCAGATGTTACACATATCTGTAGCTTTCGTTGCTGTTTAGTTCTTCATCAGCTGTGGATGTATAAGGCCTTTTTTCTTTAGCCGGTGACTTAGAAGATCGTTCAAACGGGGTTGATATCTTTATGGTCGTGGTTGGTTCTTGTGATAACGTTCCAGTTCACGATCAGCTTCAAAATCTGGAAGCATATATTCAAAATATACTTTCGTTTGGGATGTTGTTTTCCATGTTTTTGGTGGAGGAGGCACAGAAAGGTGTATTTCTAGCAGTAGCCGACCCCGCCAATGTTTTTGCATTGATTTCCATTCGTCTTTCTCCTTGTCAGTGCGAGATCTGGATTTAAGTTCTAGTGCCATCCGCCGTTTTAGTTTTATCTCAAGATTACGGTCTTGTTCTTGCACATAATTTTCTTCTTTCTCCTGCATGTGCTGTTCATCACAATCTGTCGTATATTCAATGTTAGGGTCTTCAGGAGGTTGTTGTAATTGTGGTTGTGGTTGCATCACTGGTTGAGGTACTGAATAGTTAATGAGAACGGGACTTGACAAATACCAAACGTGACACATGAATGCAAGTTAGAGGTGTGAACACCGCCTCAGTTCTATAACGAAGAAGCCCGACAGGTTGTCTGTACAATTCCTGTAAATGTCATTCTTAACAGACCTCCCGATTGGAAAGACTACATTACATAAATGCCATCAAAGACACCTGATAAATACATAAATTCTGAATGGCCTAGAATGGTCTTTATGGAGTTTACTTGAAAGAACCAAACCACCAGTACTAAGTGTAATCATTTAGAGCAACACTTGATGCATTTAGGAGTGGACAGATTAAAGAATATGAAGCGTCATGGAGACAGTTTGCTCTAAATGATTACACTTAGTACTGGTGGTTTGGTTCTTTCAAGTAAACTCCATAAAGACCATTCTAGGCCATTCAGAATTTATGTATTTATCAGGTGTCTTTGATGGCATTTATGTAATGTAGTCTTTCCAATCGGGAGGTCTGTTAAGAACGACATTTACAGGAATTGTACAGACAACCTGTCGGGCTTCTTCGTTATAGAACTGAGGCGGTGTTCACACCTCTAACTTGCATTCATGTGTCACGTTTGGTATTTGTCAAGTCCCGTTCTCATTAAGTACACCAACAGCTTACCCAACGTATTGTTTGACTTCCTCAGTTGCCCGTGGGGAATGCTTAATAGACTCTGCAGTTGCTAGTGTCACTTTTTGACAGCTTTGGTGAGTTTAGATATCTTGCGAACCGGACCAGGTACTTCTTCTGTTCCCGTGAGCTCTGCCACTTGTTCCACTGTAGCCTTTGTAACCTTTTTAATATTCTCGGTCTCGTTCTGCAGTTTCTTTTGTGGGTTTAATCAGCGGCTCTAATGTTTTGTTCAAACCCGCCTGTGAGGTCTTCTTGTGCAGTCTGTCGCAACTGTAACAGATCTTTGACTTTTTTGCGTCCTTCTATCACATTTTGAATCAGTTTTTTTTCCTTGAGTGGCATTACGGCGCCGCTTTCCATACTCTTCTGCGACATCTCTGTCGGATATTTTATGTGATTGTTGTTTTTCAATTGCTTTATTGACGCAAACAAACTAGCTAGATATTTACTCCTGCAAGTTCCGGTCAAAACAGTGGTGAGAAAACTACACGGGTTCGAGGTAATCCGCGCAAACATGTCAAGAAATTCAGCATACATCAAGTCCAATGAACATTTCCAAGGCCATGCACGTCAATACCACGTAACATCATGAGCATGTTGAAGTTGTCACGGATCACTTTAGGCATATGTGTATATCGTTGAGTCAAATAAATCACGTCTGAGTTTATTGTGTCGGACTCCACCGACTACAGTCGAGTACATTTTGGGTCTCAGCCCCACATTCTCTTCGATTGGCTTACCCGAGCATTCGTCTTTAAACTTGCGAACAGCCATCTTATAGGCGTTGCTAAACAATACATGTTCTTTTGGATACTCACTAGTATCAAATTCGTTGACCAAACTTGATTGTGCCATGTCCGCGTATACATCATCGGTGTTGATATGCATCATTAGAGAGTCAGTGTACAGCATCTTGATCCGATCCTGATAAAAGTTTTGATCGTGTCAGAGTAAAACTCATACATGATCAGCTATGACAAGTCCAGCACGGACGAACCAAATAGATTGGTTTTGTCAGCGTTAGTTTTTGATGTTGTGCTGTGAAAGGCAATAAGTCCGCCATCAAAGATCTTTTTGGATTCAAAGGCCGGGACAGCGATGAGCCACCGAAGTTTGTTTTGCTCACATCACGGACTAGATCTACGCGGATTCGTTTCCGTAGATTCTTCATGGTTTTCCCAAACACGGCAATATTCATGTGTTTGAAAATGTCCTTTTCAAAGTCATTGGTGGCCTTTGTGCGTAGGTCAGTATTCATCTAAAGTAATGGGCCATCCGAGCTTGCTAAATAAATCCAACCATCGATTGATTCTAGTTACACGCATACTCAATCGCACTTACAACTGCAGATTTCTTACGTGTGATAAATAATTGTGTTTGGTCCTACGTCTTGGTACCAGTTTGATGCATTTAGTGTATTTTCCGGCGCACTCATGGACGATCGCACACTGATTCAGGGACAACCATGTACCAGGCATCAACAACGCTTCTGGTGTCAGCATGTAAATGCTCAGGATATTCCAGATCAACTTCAAAGTACTATCCGTGATCACTGTTGATGGTGTGATCGTGCATGTGATTTTATAGATCAATGTACGCAGGATCGATCCACTAAAATTCACCACCCGGAAGTGTCCGCATCATGGCTTACTCGCAAAGTTTATTAGGATCTAGATACATGATGTAGCTGTTGGATCAGCATGGTCATACCCGTACACGTTTAGGTTGTTGGCACGAGCGTATCTATTCCTCCACGAAGTGATCGCTCGACTAACAGATATTGATCAATGTCAGTAACTCCAGCTCGAATTTGTTTTTGGACAACAACGCATCCCAAACCACACCCGGTGACGAGAAGTAATGTGGAGGGTCCAAATTGTACACGTGCAGTATCACGAAATTTCTCAAACAAATCAGCGAGCAACAAAACATCAATTCGTAGATACAGATCGTGATAATCACAGAGGATTTTGAACTCGAATGCAGACGAAACTTTCTGTACATGTTCGTAATCCTTATCTGAAATTCCTTCACGTGACAACGATGAATAAAACGCTTTGATTGGTGGCAACTTAATTTCAGCAAATTTGTTCCAGTCATTTATGTATACATATGGATACAGACCTTTCCTCGTTATCAAATCCATATTGGTCGGACAGTATCAACGAGTGATTTTGAAGTTCTCAGCCATCTGATCGCTCGCTAACTTGTCCAAGGACTAATTCATAAACTGTATTGAATCTATAAACTGCAATTCTTCCAGCTTAAAAGTCATGTATTTTATTTTGCTGTTAAGGATCACGCTTAAGGGTGATTTTGATGCCGTGGGCACTGCATGCGATATTAAGTGGCCATCACACCCACGTAAGTTATGAAGTACCAGAGGAATTTTTTCTTTTGTTGGGGTAAATTCCCAACTGCGAATTACATAACTGTATACTCGCTAGTGCTGTGGAAGGACTGTTCAGTGAAAGCTTTTTCACAAATCTACTGACACAATCAGGCGTTCAAACTCAGCGTATGCGATGTAAGGGAAGTAAATCTTTCTTTGTACTGCAGTAAATTGGACGATGTTTTACCAGGCTCTGGCATTGTTGTGCGCTGTGGTTTTTCACTGATACCGCCGCAGTAAAAGTCATGACTGGTGAGTAGTTGGTGAGTCTTAAACACATGCATGCAACGTCTGCATTGATATTTCTTGCAGTGATTTTCAGTGTGTCGGTTAGGTAGCCGAGCAAGATTCTTTGGTAAGTTGCACGAGAAATTAAATATCACCAAAGCTGAGTAACCAGGTGTTCTGGCATTTTCGAGACAGGTCTTGACTGTCACTAGCCGGATAAAAAGTCGACAAAATTGCCATTCAAAACATTTGCTGTCAATATTTTTCACTTTTATTGCTGACCTTGGTGGGCCCATACTAGTGTTGCTATGTAACTGGATCCAGAAAACGGTTTATACAGTAAGAAATGTACAGCGACTTTCGTTCATCTTAGGAGAGTCCATCCCGATCCTGTATCGGTGCATCTCTCGAACGTTTCGAGAATTTTTTTCAATGCCTCTATCAATTTCATCACTGATGGCGCTTCTATCTTTGAGGCTCAAAATTACGCGGGAACCACTGTAATTCCATGGCGTAGTAGTTTAAATCCATCATTGTCACGGCTAAGCCTCATAACCAGATGCGCGCTAAGGACAATGTCTGCTTTAACCCCAGCATTACCAAAGTTTTTAACATCGCTACGATTCCAGGAATTATGTTTGTTAATAGCTGTGGAGCCTCTTTACCTAGTTTGTATGTGAGTGGGATAATTGCCATGTGATTTTCCAATTCACCACTACGTTTTTGAAATTTGAATTAGAGAACTTGTGATTGCCGTATTTTTACACGAACATACTAAGCCGCTTTTGTAGCAATACAAGATGCGAGACTACAACGACAGTTTCGTTTCATACTTGTGCAATACGGCAAGGATGTCAGCTTTTCTTGCACCACTTGGTATTCGGATATTACGTTCACGTGCAATTTGTTTTGTTGTACCGTTGTTTAATTTGTAATCATTGTTGTTGTTGCTGCAGCTGCTGCAGTCGCAAACGGTAGTGGTGGTAGATTCAGTACAAATATAGGTCTCAACAATTCAGGTATGTCTTTCTTTATCATACGACGTGGTATGTATATTCCATGCTGCCATGCGAGCTGTTTTAGCTTTGGCACAGTAGGCATGCTTATACTAAGGGGAGGTGAATAGTCTCTCTAATTAAGAATTTCGCCCATGACTTGTTTTATTTTTTGTATTTTATCTGGATTAGAAACTTGAATCGCTTCAATCCTGATTGTTATATAGTTCATTTTTATTTAATTGTTTTTTGTTGTATCTGTCAATGCTTTGTGCAGTCACATGTTGTGTGGTTTCGATTTATTTCTGCGCTCCTTATAGTATTCAAGAATAGATCCACATGGCTGGCAAAGTTGGTTATATCATTTGATTCCGATGCCACATTTCAAACATGGTCGTGCCCCTGGACCATCACGTAACACCTGCGTTTGTGTTTTACAGTACTCATAATGGCATGTTCTGCCAGAGTTCGTATTTTCCAATGCAACCAATGCCATGTGGCTTCCTATACATACACGCGAGCATTTTATCTAATCGAGGGGAAAACTGCGGCTATAGCGCAGATGTGTCCATCGCTGCTTTATTATTTCCTCCGTGGCAATGTCTTTACTGCTGGTTGGATAGAAAATATCATAAAATTCGTCATCTTGTGGTTATATGGTAAATCGAAGTTAAAAAGTATTTTTCAGACAAAATATCTCATTATATTTTTTACTTCATCAAAAACGGTTTCAAAGTCGAATAAAGCATATTTCAACCCGTGTTCAGACCAAATAAGCTTCAATGACCCCTCACTGGGTATTGTGACAACTCTAGTTTCATGATAAGGTTTGCGCTGGTATCCAATAACATAAAATTTCTCTGAATGCGGGAAAATATCCTGGATAATTTATGAAAATTGTTCTCCGTGTTCGCGCTGTCTGCAACGTCATACTTTACATCATACAAACATTTTTCTTCTTGTGTGGGTGGGTTGACTTTTTTCCTTTATAGCACATAGGCATACGTTTAAATGCCATTGGTGTTTTTAAATGACAAGACCCAAAAACATTTGTTTTATTAGCCTGCTCTGGGATATCGTCATAACTGACCTCATCAAAAAATCATTCGCTTCAGACGCAGAGTTCGAGTTTTTTTCTTTGCGGGTGTACTCTTTCATGCAAAATATTTCTGCAAATTTCTTTTATTTTTATTTGCCTAAAAATCTGTCCAAGTTTATTTCGTTTCATTTCTAAGGTAACTCCAAGGTTAAACAATTTATCAATGTGTTTCGGCTTTTCTGAGAATGCAGACAACATTGTTTGTGCTTCCTTAATAAACCTGTGTAATGCATTCAAACTATCCCAGTTTATCCTTTTAACATTAGATATTCCAATCATTTGATCGATAAAGATATCCATAAATTCTTTCGGTATACTTTGAGAGTCACGGGCCTGACTATTGCTCAACATTTGTATATAAACCACCGCCAGCATTTCGTCAATGCGGAAATATTCACAAATTAACTATATATTTCTCATTTGCCTGAACAATATCATTAGCCATGCTATAGAGACTATACCGCACTGTAAAGGCATTGCTTTGGAGAAAATCGATAAAAAACTTCTGCTGATACAAGCAAATTACACAAAGTAGTACAAGACTGTATGTATGCAGTATCGATCGGTACTGTATTCAGTCACATTTATGACAAAGTACCATATACAACCAAATCCATAGGAGTAGTACCAAAGGCTGAGGTTTTGTCCTTTTCTTTGAAACCCTTATGGACACTAACATCCGTCAGAGACTCTACCCACCCCACCCCATGACTGGCTAACGTGCGTGGACAAAATTAATATTGCTAAACATGCAACGGTCCCTTATAGGTTATTATGTCATAGAGGGTAGAGGGGAGGACGGGTGGCAGGGAACGAAATGGGACAAAAAAAAGGCAAAACGAACACTTTGATACTACTTAACCTATACGATCACTTTATGCACACATCTTTCTGTAGGTACCAGGAGTAGCACATTACACACTATGGATTAAATGTGTAACTTTCTATCTCAGTCTTTGCATACCTTCATTTCACTCAGAGTTACTGTATATTTAGCTGAGATTTAATTATGTGGTTGCCATGCAGGTGTGTCTTCTATGTACAAATGCCTGTATCCACCACTATGTTCCATCTATTTGGGGGGATATGGACTAGTCGAGAGGGTGTGGGGGTTTGTGCGTGCAGGATAGGCAATGGGTGCCGTACCCTTGGACCTGGGGTTGAATATCATTAGAGGACATTAATTATTCTCTAATCCGCAGCATAATATTCTCTGTCTGTCTCTCTTTCTCTCTTTCTCACAAGAAGCTAACATAATGAATAGTGACATTGATCGATCGTACAGGAGAGTACGTGATAATAAAAAAAGTGAATATATATATATATATATATATATATATATGGTTAACAATATATATATATATATATATAACCAATATATGAACCATATATATATATATATATATATATATATATATATCCCGTCGGAAATTTTAACAATAAATTCAAACTGGTGAATGAGATAATTGTTTTGAATCTTCAAAGTTTATAGTACTAGTACGAAATAATGAAATAACACTGATCAAAGACTCTCTTAGTAAACAAATCTTCCCGTATTATTTATTAAGGGAAGTTGCTAAATTTAACATGATAAAAGGGACTATAATCCAGATAATAGTGAAAATCTGGTTAAAAAAAGCAAATCTATATTTGATAATCCTGCGAGACTAGAGAGCCATTGGATTTTCTCTTCAATGAAAGACATGTACAACACAATATGACAATGTAAGTTTTATAACGGAGTTCCCAACCTATTCTTTGTGGTAATCAGAATAGGCTATAAGGTCTGGCCAATCTTTCATATTGCAAACACACACACACCCAGCCCTTAAAAACCACACTAAAGTAAGACATTATTATTAGTGGGAAACACGATGTAACCTCCGACCAAAACTAGTTATGCATTAAAAATATGGAGTTTATCTTAAAGCACGATATCTTTAAACACTTTATTAGCTTATCATTGATTGCAGAAAAAGTTGAAATAACTGATACGAGGTCTTTTATGCGGCTTAAATATTGGTGCGATGTGATATCTGAGTTGCACGTAATCCTAGAAATTAGAGAAAACCATCGTCCATGCATGGACAAACACTCAATCTTGCACGAGCGGAACGAGAAATTTAACACAATTCCGCATAGGTACTTAACGAGCTCTTTACTCGCTGTACTATCGCGAACGACATACTCATACCAATACTTGCAAGACAATGTACCATGAGATTATTAAAAAATAAAATTTAACGTTTTTCCTGTACTTATATTTCAGTCATTACACAGAAGATGCTGAAAATGACTACCAGTGATGCATTATGTTTTTACCTAAATATGTTACTTGATTTATATTTGAAATATTTTGAAAATTTCATAATTTACATGACGTCTGCAAATTCACAATCTCTCTAATTTCACGAAATCATTATAAAATAGAGTGTGTAGTAAATCAAAATATTCATTCAAGCTGTCTTTCGATCTTCTTCTTGAACCGCATAACTATTATAAATAATAGTATAATGTAGGCGTTTAGAGAGTATCATGACCACAATTATACACATTACAAACAACTATTAGAATTAGTTATATAAGGTGGGCACTTTAAAATTATGACGGTAGTACACACATTACAAATAACTACTACATGTAGTTATATAATATAGGCATTTTTAATATCACGGCACAAGTACAAGCACTCATAGTTTAATACAGAACAATTATTAGGTATTATGATGTACAACCCACACAATTGTTTAATATAAGAGTGCCGCGAATGTGGTTTGCAGTGCAGTAAGGAATGTGAGTGAGAGAAGCAATGACTCTATCATTCTTGAATTAGGCAGAACATACCAAAAGATGAAGACATGAATTTAAAAAGAGATTCCTAGACGATTAGACAATGCGTTACTAAAGGCAAATCCTATATGCCAATTTAACAGATTATAACTAGATATATCACCTACGAACGGTGATTAAATAGCAACAATACCATGAACAATTTTTTAAAAAGTAAATATGATCTAATGTTTTGTATTTTTACCATGTGCTCATTTAATTTTTGCGTGGGATATCAAGTTAAATCCCCTTTCCAATTCAATAAAAGATAAAACATCTGACGTACTTAGCAGTAGTTCTTCAATAACTTTAAATACAAACACATCAGTTACTCAAAAGCTAAACTAGATTTCGTTCAATTCTGATGATTTTTATGCAATCATTCTTTTAGAAATACGCATCGATCACAATGTTCAGGTCGATGATCTCTTAATACGAAAGATATGATAAACCGGTTGGGAAAGAAAGCTCAAATCACGGTTGTGCTGTTATCGTTTATGTTTCTGAAATAAGCCTTTGATTAAGACGATGCCTTTTCATTTATTATGTTCAATTCACATGAATTTAAATTGCTTGGTACAAAATAGAACTCGTGTGCTCTTTTCCTGTGAAACTATCGTTATTTTGGGATTCTTTACATGTTAGCAATAACCAACAGACCGTAACACATCTGTAAATATCACTATATTGGATTATGTAAACAAAGACCTGCTTAATATATATATATATATATATATATATATATATATATATATATATCACACACACACACACACACACACACACATATATATATATATATATATATATATATATATATATATAGAATATATGTATAGTATGTACGCTGTATCAATGATATACCACGAGATGTATAAATTTTTCATCAAAAGGAAACGAAGCTTGCTGAGTTTCCTTTTAATGAAAAATTTATACAACGAGTGGTATATCATTGATACAGCATACATACTGTACATATATTTTATTTATATCACATACAAATACATATATTTGCCCTTTGAACGGAGTTCAGATTTACTACAAGCAGCTGTGTATTGACCTAGTTAATGAACTCCTCATATCCCCGAATGGGTCCGCTACAAAATGTAGTTCTATGCACTTAGTTGCTATTTACAGTCACCTCTGCATATTGATAAGTTGATTGTTTTCTTTTCTTGGTTTCTGTTTTTCTCCACATTGATTATATCAATATAATACACACTTATGATTTAAACATGAAAGATGGTTTTAATGATAAAAGTACAGTAGAGCACTATCTACACTGGGATAACTACGTCATTCACATGAACGCAATTCACATACCGGCGCATGGAAATTAATGTGGAATAGAAACTAAGCCAACTGACGAACCAACAAGAGGTAATTAAAATATTTTAATATATTTACAGTTGATCCAAGTCATTATTCTGCTTTAGCAACCGACCATACCCTCCCCCCTCTCTCTCTCTCTCTCTCTCTCTCTCTCTCTCTCTCTCTCTCTCTCTCTCTCTCTCTCTCTCTCTCTCATCCTTTGGTCGGTTTGACTTAACTTTTACGATCATTCATAAGTCCAGAGATATCGTGGGATGACAGAAAATAAAATCTTCTACGTTCGTCAATTCATAGATTTTAGCCCGTATCTTGCTACTATGGTAGAGAGAGAGAGAGAGAGAGAGAGAGAGAGAGAGAGAGAGAGAGAGAGAGAGAGAGAGAGAGAGAGAGAGAGAGAGATTTAAAAATATAAATATACCCATAGGTTCTAATTATTCAGCTGCTCTTTGTCACATTAAAGATTAAATAAAACTTTACAGAATTTTTGAAATATGAATGTAGTGACGCATGATTCCGACTAATTACGTTAGCTGCTCTTTGCAACATAAAAGTAGTTTAGTGAATTATGTAGGGTCAGAGAGAGAGAGAGAGAGAGAGAGAGAGAGAGAGAGAGAGGCCTTTGGACATTTTCATATTTAAATAATAATAATCGATTTTTTAGAACATTATGGTATGCTTAAGAAAAAACAAACAAAAAAACATAACATTAAATATATCACAGTATATGTACCACGTAACCGAGGAATTTACTGGTTTGCAACATTGTATCATTGATAAACACTGTAGATAAATCCCAGGGAAAGTGCACACGTATCGTTAGGACAAACCATATTCTTGCAGGTTACTTCGTGCAATTTCTATTTCAA
>JAECUM010029531.1:0-36726 GCA_016617855.1 Megalonaias nervosa
TTAAAATTCCACACGGACAAATTAACAATATCGTGTACACAATAGCATCAGGATCATCAACATGGACACCACAAAATAACACTCTCGAACATACCGCAGAAGTAACTGGGTTATACAGGCTGTCCATGAACGGTTTGGAAATTACTGCCGCCACTTCATCATCACCGAATGTATATCATAATCCTCTACTGGTGATGTTAACCAAGGACATCAAAGAAACATTTACGTTGACATCAACGGAAATGCCTCCGAGACGTTACTGGTGGTGTCTGGAATTCGTAGCTGAAACTCCTTAATTAATTACTTAACGTCATTGTATAATGAATCAAAACCAAGGACCCCAGACCTACATCGACGTTCAACGTCACAGATATAATCAAATATGTAAATGTCAGTTTGAATTAAAAAATATTATCGACGATTATACAGTAAAAGTAAAAAAATATCGCAGACGTATGGTTGTCATTGATATAATTGTTTACTTAGTTTCCGCTATTGTTGCTGGGGCCGGATTATTATTATCAACAATAACAATGACGGCGCTTGCAGTTGTAACAATTATCATTTCAACTTCAACGACTATCGCAGGCATTCTCAGTATTATCGCTAAGAAGATATCTGCATGTACAAATACTAAATTACACGAGTATATAATAAAATTACATACAGCCACAACGGCGTATTCTAAATTATCGTCATATATTTCGTTGTATCTCAGCGATGGTAAAATATCTGATGAGGAGTTCGCAACGATAATGAAAACCTATGATGAAGCATTCAGAATCGCTAGCGATTTTGGTGACAAAGTCACTCACAATAACCAAGGCGAATTAAATAATAACAATAATAATAATGACTGAGTCTTCGGCAGCGTCAAGAGAATTACTTCAACAGATCGTCACTAATACAACACCGTCAAAAACTACTATGATATCATTAAGTTCGACCAATCCTGAGTTTAGCGTTAACTTTCCAACCGCAATTCCAGCAAAAGAAATAGCATTAGCACAATTACGAGTTTATTATAGCTGGCCAAATATTAGATCAAAACCATTCGGTGGACTACAACCAAATAATTCATTAGTATTTGCTAATAAGAATAAGCCTGATGGAACTCCTGATTGGCAAGTAGTTGCTATTCCAACGGGCAGTTATCAAATAGAACAGATCAACGATGAGTTTCAACGCAGAATTAAATCTATTACAGGAAAAGAATTGTTGTTGTTGTTGTTGTTGTTGGGCTTAACGCCATTTTTCAGCACACGATAGGCTATACATGGCGGCCAGTATTAATGGTAGAGGAAGAAACCGGGAAATCCCCGGAAAGAACCACCGACCCAAGAGAAGCTACTGGCAAGCTTTCTCACATATCCACATTCGCCGAATCCTAGACTCGAACCCACGCAGACAGAGGTAAGATGGTAGTGATCTATAACGAAGAGCGCTTTAGACCACTCGGCCACTCGGGGCCCCGAAAAGAATTAAAAATAGCAATTACTGCTTATGAACCAACATTATCAGCAGCGATTGAAATAAATTCCCCTGATTATTCTGTAGATATTTATCAAAGTTCGATTAGATCCGTGTTAGGCTGGCCAGATATTTCAAAAGTTTATCAAGGACCACCAGAACCACAACGATCTGATTTCGTCACAGATAAGAGAATATTTATAAAACTTCCAGAATATCGTAAAGGTAATAAATATCCATGGATAGGACCTCCTGGAGGAGAAAGACTTGATAGATTTACAGATGGAACACCACAACATTTTTTGGATATAACCGTAAGTAAAAAAAATAAAAGAGTATATTTAACGACAATTAATGTTGAGCAAATTAATACTGTTTTTAATCCAATCAAATCTGAATACGAACGTGTACTTAATAATCTACAAAATTTATTTTCTGGCATTAATACTTTTTACAGTAATGATTAAAAGAATCAGATAATTGAAACAATACAACATTTGAATCAAGTTATATCAGATATAGAATATGTAAATCAGGTTTTTGTTGAGAGAGAGAAAAGATTACCGGATAAATCTGAAATAGATAATACTTTAACAATTTATGTAGTTAATGAAGACGGCCCAATTCAGCGTATACATGATAAACAGAATATGTCCTGTCTGGTCAGTAAGCTTGAAATTTATCCTTGATAATAGAGGATTATGTACACGTAGATAAACTGGATTAATTGGCTCAGATACAATTAACCACCCAGGGGGCGCTTGAGGACTGAATGAATATAATATATATCCTTGTTGAGCTTGAGTGGATTTTTCAAGATCTACTTGATAGCTACCATCAATTACGTCACATACTAGATTGACTGCGATCGTTGATGTTATATTAACAATACCAGGAGAAATATGACGGCCTTCACCATACGGATTATTATTATATTTAAGAATGGTTGGTGTCGCGATTAATTTTCTCCATGAATCGCATATTCTCTTAAAATGTTCATCAATAAGATCATTAACTGATTTCTTCATTTCACTATGATCATATCCTGGAATTGTAAATGTTGGTAATTGTTCTTCTTCTGTAATTCCATAATATTTAAGAAATACTGTTTTAAATAAATGTTTATTAATAGTCCTCGTTTGATTAATATTCCATTGTCAACATACACCTGTCACGGTCACGAAACAATTCGCTATGATATTCATTGTCGACAGTAGTACGAGACTGGGTAGTAGTTGTTTACATGCTACGTGTACTAATCAGTGATGCAAATGCGGGAAGCGCGCAAAATTTGTACGAATTCGCGCACTTTGGGAACAATGATTCACGAAAACTACCTCAAATTAGTTTAAACTCGCGCATATAAAACAGTATTCTGTACAGTATACAATTTTTATTTAACTGTTATTCCTCATATTGTTAGTCGCGACATAAGTTATGCAGAGGTATAGTAGTAGTACATGTCGGGACATCTGGTCATTTTTAGGCAAGTAATTGCTTCCACATCTGGGTTCTTTGTCTTGATATGAATGTTTGCTAAATTAAATATATTTCGCACACAGGGCCTTGCAACAACCATTCTGTCTTAGTTTGAACGTTGCATCGAGGAAGTTTTAAGACTTAAAACTCAGAGTGCAGCTTATGTCTTCCATCTACACGGCTCCCTATGACACTTAAACAAAATTAAACATACAGACTTTTGCAAACCGATGTGCAGGCGTTGTAATGCAGTTTTAAAAAGGCATATATTTATGTTTCTGATTGTTTTAAAATATACTTTGATTTGCCTGTTTTGTTTGGCATGGCAATAAACACAGACACCTTAATGCTGGATTAGACTGAATAAATGTGATGATTCGGTCGCCATAAGGATGTTTTGACTGTCACAATTGTATGTGAGCATTATGGCGACGCCGTATAAAGGCGACAAATATGTTTTCGTTTAAAAATAAACTTTGTTGTTTCAAACATGAATATCGCTGATTGATAATAAGAAACATAATTTAATTTGATGAATTCATATACAAATATGTGCCACAGTAACACAACGCAACATGATGTCATTCTGTCATCCTAATGATGCTCTGTGCCATGTCGCCCTAATGATGGTTACGTACTCGTGTGCGTGTGTGTGTGTGTGTGTGTGTGTGTGTGTGTGTGTTTAGGGGGTAGCCTGGAGTGGCCCTGCAAACAGTTATATACAGTAAATGTTACATATACTGGAAGGTGATATTGCAAGAAATCTCATGTAATGTATGTTCTCATTCCTTGGCCAACATAAACTTAATTTTTACTTCTTATATATATATATATATATATATATATATATATATATATATATATATATATATATATATATATGTGTGTGTGTGTGTGTGTGTGTGTGTGTGTGTGTGTGTGTGTGTGTAATGAGTCTAATTGGAGTGTGATTTGGATTTCAGCATGTACGCAATTTAATGTTTATGCAAATTTTGACAATTTTTTTTTAATTTACAAATCATCAATAGGAAAATAAATATCAAGTTTGTTAATTGGATTTTTTAAATTTTCAGTTCAGTCTGCAATATCAGTTAAACATATCTGGTACAAAAGTGTTCCAGTATAAGAAAGTCATATGTAAAAATGGTGCACAGCAAATGTGTTTTTCATAAGTTCATCTGTTTACCATCTTAGAATTTCTAAAATTATGTGACTTTTTGCTTTTGAAATGCACATTCATTGAAATTTTTAAAAAAATGCAGGTGCATCATTCTTTGAGGCCAACAAATTGCAATGTGGGGATATAACAACATGTATATGGACTATTCATAAAACCATTTAAAATGTTCATATGAGGCTGGGGGAAGAACATGAATTAATAAGCCTTTATAGTGTACTGAAATGCATATAAAATGACACACATTATATTGTCACAAACACCTGCATCAATTGCATGTTTGGTCATTATGTGAACTAATAACCAGGTACATACAGTAGTTTACACCAGCCTGGAAGAACAAGTCAGGCTCACACAGTCATGGGCTTGGGATGTTGATAGCAGAGGGCCGTTCAGCTGGGGTGTCATATTACCATGGATAGAAACTATCAAAATTTTTGGGGCCTGTCCTATGAGTAGTTAGGGCTGGTCGGCCTGGTGTCAAGATAATGTGACTGGGTGGGACATGATGCTACATGTCTGCGGCATGATGCCCCAGTGCTAGACATCACAATGAACTGCCACACTGCAGACATCGTAACGATATGACTAATATTGTTAAAGCTATGTTAAAAATCTAAAACACACACACACACACACACACACACACACACTGTCATCATACCAGCCTTCATTGCTTTTATCAATTCTCTTACTCAAGCAAACACGAAAACCCAACATAATGTCAATACAGCTCCTATGACAGAAAATTAAAACCAATTCAAAACCTTTGATTTATATATTTATGCTTAACGAAGATCAGCATGCTGTATATAAATTAAATTTAGTTAATTATCATTATATCAGCTTATGGAGTATGCCTTTTGTGAATGACACAAACCGATCAAGCCAGGAGCATTGAGGGAATCATTTCATTATTCAGCCGACCATGTTTTCCCATTGTCAACCTTGGTAAGCAATCTGGTCAGAAGTTGCACTTTTCTGTGTTTTGTCGGTAGATATGTGATCTTAATTTCTTAACATAAGCTTGTCATCGGAAGAAAAATAAAAATGGGCGCTGACAAATGTTATCTGGAAATAGCAGAACTAATTAAATAACGACATTAGCATTAATTCGGAATCTAAATTGGACTGTCATGTAATTATCCGGAAGCGAAAGGGTATGAAGGAAATATATGAACTCTACCAAATCAGGAAAACTGAAGGAATTGGAATTTTAATGTACGTGTACACGGTCCATATTTCCAGATATTCTCCCTGTCACTCGTTGAAGACATTTTAAGAAAAGTTAGAGGATTTCTGTAAGATTTAAACAAGTATATGTTCCAATCAAAATAATGTAATCTTTATTTGCGGCTCCTGCTAAAACATGAGCAGTAAAATACGATAACAAATATCTCGCGACCAGCTGACTTGAATATTATAAGTAAATTAAAAACAGATGAGTATTAGATAACGGTTAATATTATGTGACCGTACAGAGGTGTTTGTTAAGTTGAAACATGTTTTGCAGTTTTACAAATATGACGTATTGGTTTGTGCAGAAAGTATCTACTTTATGCAAATTGTACCATTAATTAACAATTATGTAAGTAATAAATAGATGAATGTTACTGTATAGTGTTTAATGACACACGTTCAAAAATATCGTAACGCCCTATAATGATAATCTAATGTTACATGCTTGTTTCGTTTCTATTTTAAAATGAAACAGATTTTCAGGTTGTAATTGAACGATATTTTTCAACGTTATTTAATTCAATGTGGCATTAAAATACAGCACATTGTTCATTTAGAGGAAACTAAAGATAATATCTCCATGACTGAAGATTTGATGCATTCGCATGTTATAGCATGCAAACAGAACTATTTGCAATAAAGATCGTTGATAGGAAATTATTTACATAGGAAACTAATCAATAATCAAATGCCTTTAAGGTAAGAAGTTTTAATTTTAATTTTTAAAAATTCTTAATAACGAAGGTATCATGTTTATGTAAATTTGATTCCTGGAGTATTCTCACATAACATAATAAATAAAGACTCGACAATTTAGTAATGATGTGAATGCCACAAGACAAGCTGCATTGTTCCGAATATATAGCATTATAATTAATTATGTAAAAATATTCGAACATAATTACCTGTGGTTTTTTTAATATCATTATGAACAAACATGAGGTCATGGTGTCATAATGAAGTGCAAAAGCAAAGATAAGGAAATCCAAAAGATGATTTTAAAAAACGCACACATGCACACAAAAAGATTTACACACATAAACTTACCCACACGCACGCACGCACGCACGCACACACACATTTTATACCTATAAAAGGCAGGAAGTGTCTTGGCCGTACATGTATCCTGTGTGCAACAGTTATGGACTATGTCTTTTGTGGAAACGCACAAACTCTTCTTTTTATTATTCTATTTTCTGTCCTCACCCATTTCAGCCTTGTTGCACAGTTTGGCCAGGACGTTTCAGTTTTCAGCGTTGGGTGTAGATATATTTGTGATCTAATCTTGTTCTTGGATGCAATCAATGGGCGCTGAGATAATCCATAAGGAATCAGCAGAACTGCAGTTTTTATAACTCTGCAATTACATCCATGCTAGAGAATTATGTATTGAAGTGTGACTCTGCCATTCACCCGTGACAATACTGATTTTCGATTTAAGGGCTGATATCAACTATTCATTAAAAGCTGCCAAAAACGTTCGGCCACTGTTGGCTGCACATATCGGTGTACGTTTTATGCACTTACGGTATTTCTCGCGGCTGTGGAGCTACCGTCGGCTGAAGGGTTCTTTTGGTGACATGTACCTTATGTTTCCGGAGCAAATCCTATGTTTGGTGACTTGTAAATCCACGTAGAATAGCACAACAATCTGTCCCGTGGCCATTTTGAATTTCGCTCTAGATATGGCTGTTACCAAGTACCGGTATGTGTCTAAAGTGTACGCTAGTGTATTCCGGAAAGATCTGCATACAGCAAAATTGCACATTTTAATGAACAGGCCCACATATCGTCCGTCAGTATCAGCACGGATTTTGGGGGAGGGTTGGGTTGATTTATCGGACTAGGGCTATTTTCGTTAAGTCGGATACTACTCGGTCTGGAATAACTTCCATTTTAAGAACACGTTGGCAACGAAAATTCATTCTATCACCTGGATAGCATTTATGCAGAAGCAATAGGATCAAATGAACCAAGAAAGGAAAATTTTATCAAACTGTTTATTACAAATAAATAATTTTTCAATAGAAACTTTATTAAAATTGTGTCCCAACGTCCGAAGATTTAATAGTTCGGACTTAACAATCTCGACTATAACCTGACAGCCGATTTTATTAAAAATGCGCCCAAAACCACATATGTATTCCTATAACAATTATTTGGCAACCATTATGTCAAAATCTATTATGTAACAGGAAATTGGTAAAGCTTATTTAAGCACAATTATTTTCGGAAACGTCTTTTACATTTTGCGAAAACGTCCCTTGTTTTTATTTTATTTGCTAACTTTGGAATCTATTTGATTACATATTTCCGTTATCGGAAGCCATACAAGATGAAAAGGCCGACTTTTACGTAGACCGACTCCAGCGATGGGCCTACTATGTTATTGAGAGAGTTATGGGCCGTGTTATGTTATGGGCCGAGGTCTGCAGTTATCGTGATTGTAGATAAAGTTGTTTCTTGTTGTTAAGAATAAAAAGATAAATTTTGCCGGTCTTTGAACCATAATTGTTATTTGCGTTTTGTGCTCTTTCTAATTACGCAACAATTGTGTTTTCTTAAATACTCCATATTTCTAAAGGTGTAAGATACGATTATATTTTGTCCTTTTTCGTCCAAATCATTTCTTAGGTAGAAATAAGAAAAACATAATCATATGCGTTGATATAGAACAGGCAAATATCTCCATTGGGATCTTAATTTGTGGACTGGAAATCAGCAAAGTCTTGTTCCGGTACAACAATTCTGACTCTAGGGTAGGATTTGGCTTTCCCAAACCAATGCGTATTATGGATGATATCATATTTTCCACAAGAAATGAAACTTCTCCCCAACCCTATTGCAAAATAGCATTACTTTTTTATTTGACGATTTTTAGGAAATATGTAAAAATTATGAATAGACAAGCGTTCAGTAAGTATTATAAATTATTCTTCTCCTCGCGCTTTGATAATACCAAGGAATCATGTCACAGCCAGTCTGTTCACTACTCTTGTTTTAAGTCGTTGGTTGTGCATCGCGGTATCTTACGGTGCAGTGGATTAGATGTGCGTCATATATACTGGAAAAGAAGATGTAACATTATTTCTTTAAGTCAACGTTAATTTTTATTGGTCTACATTAATAGCAAATTTACATACCTGCCTCATTCACCAACCTTAATATAGCCTCTATGAAGCTCCGTTCAGTAAATAAAATCTTGGAAAACAAATGATGAAGATCATTTGATTTCTTCTGAGAAAAAAATCTATGATCCATATATACTTTTCCCAGTTGTCCATATTTGGTTTCATTCATTACGTATAATATAAAAATCCACATTTTGAGCGATCATCCTCAATGTCTGCACTGCGTCAGTATTACCACCCTTTGGATTAAGTCTTATACGAATTCAAGAAACTCCGGCCTACGACCTAATTGGCAGTGGATCCAATTTCCTCTTAAAAGGACTTTTTACACATTTTTATTGAATTCTGACAAAGACAAGACTTAGAAATGGCTTTCCGTTTAATACATCATACAAATTATGAGTTATATGACAAGTATATATTTGTGAAGAGAATTCTAGAAACGTCTCAAATTTCATGAAGAGGCTCAAAATGTATCCAACTTTTGTGCCGACTTGTTCCTAATGTGTGTGATTCTAGTTGTTAGGGGCGCAACTGGAAAGAAATAAACAACCCAGCACGTATATACTTCTAAATAAACTGTCGTATCTCGTACCTGAAAAAAAAATTGGTATATGAACAGATTTTGTTACCTTCAAGAGACCCAATCTCGATGGATACTAAACCAAAGATATAGAGAACATAGCCAACATGTGTATTTCCCTCCTGGAAATGAGAAAACAGGGGCTTATCCAGGAATAGCGTTTCAGTGCGAGAGGAGCATAAAGAAGCAGGCAAGATGTCTCTGGTGTCTAACCCTGGTGGGGCGAAGCCTTCGGAAGCTCATGCGTGTTGAAAGTCAGCTAAAGATATGTACTGATAAAAATGAAGTAATAAAAGCTATAACTGGTAACGACAGGGATCAAACTTAAGTCAACAGATCAACAATAGTAAATAGAAATTAGAACGTTCTTTGAAATGGATGGATTTATGTATGTTTAAAATACTTCGCTTTTATCAGGTCAAATAATCAACAAGACGTTTCTTTTATAAAAAGGCACCGAGCAAATGTCATGCGAAACAGATTATTCAGCCAATATTGTCGTCTTAATCAAGATCGTACTTTGATTCCTTCATCGAAGCAACAGCCCTCTAAAGCGATGGAAACTAATTAATTTAAGATTGTTTTGAGGTTTTTTGTTTGTTTTTTACACAACTGACAATAATAAAAATTACCGAACATCGCTGGCATTATCGTACTACGAAAAATGTACCTTCGATTCCTCTGAAAATGATATGCATTGAACAATGTTATATCCTGCTTCCACAACACGTTACCATGGCATCCACATCATGAGGTGCAGGTCATGTCTTGCCATAGCCTCTGCACAACTGCTACATGATGGGTCATTTTCATTATGTTTTAACAGTCTGCCGTTTGCACGATACCCATCATAGTCAAAAGGTCGGTCAGTAATATTTATGGGTAGTAGTTAGTCATGCTATGGGAGATAAATGGTTGGTGTACTAAGCAAAACACTGCAATGTCAAGTGAATGTTACTGACAAAGCCCTGACATCAAACTGATATCGGCGGATTGGTGATAACCGTCTGAACCTAAAATGCGGCAAATGTGTGGAATTCGCTCCTGTCGGAGTAATAGGGGTGATAATAATTTATACCCTTCACAACCGAGGTAATTAGTGTCAACTAATGTCATTATATTGAAATTGTGTGGGTTAAGGTTTTCGAATATTTGTGAAATGAAGAACACGATTCCCGATTCGAAGGGTTGTAAATTACAGAACATTCTCCGTTGCTCCCTTGCAGGATATTTAAAAATTAGTATTTTGAAGAAAAGGAATTTGAATTTCGTGCGGATTCATGCACTTGACACCATCAATTACAATTAAGGTCCTTAATTTTGCTTGATCGTACCTCATCACTGTTCTATTGGTGGACTACATTGATGATTTAATGGCTTAAATACGGGGATTTAATGGCTTAAATACAGGGATTTAATGGCTTAAATACGGGGATGTATAACTTAAACATGCTGAATATATTGTTTATAAATAGATGCAACGTAAAATACGCTTTGCATTTAGACGAATATTCGTATCTAGGCTAACTAGGTCGACACCTATATTATGTATGCAAGCCAGTAGTACGAAATCAACTTTCCCACCACTATGGAAATCAACTTTCCCACCCTGTGGAAAATCAAATTCACTTCTGCTTTGCCTACCACCAATTTCTGATGAAAGTGTTTCCAGGAAAAAAGATCATATTCGTCGATGGCTAAGTTAGAATACAACACAATAGTCGTTAACAGTTTTGCTTTGTAGTTTCATGTATGATGCCACAGCGTGGCAGCGGAAATTGTCACACACACATCACAGATTTGTATGTTGCGAACTGTAAATAATTAAAGGTTAATGGAAATTTCCCCATTCGTCTCTTTCAGTGTTTAGGAGGACTTATTTCAGATACAGACTCTGAATTTGGAAAAGCATTTGATGGAAAATTATACTACCAAATCCACTTGGATTTATTCATGGACACAGGAACAGTGAAAAGAAGTGGAGAATGATATATTAATCGAACTAAAAGAACAGATGCTTTAGAAAGAAAATTGAACCCATATATATTATCAGCAAGAGAAGAACATTTTTCAAATCCAAATTTTCAGTGTGATAATGGTAGAATTGGAACCGTTACGAATCGTATGCATCTAATCCACAGTAAGTTAATCACATTATTTTACGAGGCATGTCTTTTCGAAAAATATTGCACTTGTTGGACGTCAAAAAGCAATAATTGTGTTGTGTGAAGATGAAGAACGATAGTGACATCAGTTCCCCGCAACGACACTTTCATAATGCAATAAATCTCTAACTGTTACAGGCAATATCTTTCTTTGCTCAAATGTGTGTAACGCTTTATTAAGCATTACCTAGTCATAATAAGTATATCATATCACAGCCATTTGATTTGTTTATTGGGATGCAACTGATGCAAAGCTCACGTGATGCATGGAACTTTTGAAACCTTGGCGAACTTCGCGCAATAAATTGCATATTGTTTTTTTTTTCTAAATGTTTTTAAATATTGATAATGGCCAGGCAAACTTTTCATCGATCTATAAATTGCAAATGTTAATTATTTTCTGCTTAAGTCAAACTTTCACATTTTACATCGGTAATATTTGATATCGAGACTCCGTCAAGTGTTTCTATCAAATCTAAAACAAAATCATTTTTTTTTAACAAAAGAATGTTTAACAAATATTATAATGGTCCAGTATGAAAACAAATCCATGATTTCAATATTTTTTATACTGAACATTTTTCATGGAAAATGTCAATCGTACACTGTAATAAAATATATGTCAATGTGGTCATTTAGGCGCATGTACTTAGATTAAATGAAATATTAATTGTTGTTCTAATATTTGTTATTATAATAGTATCATCAAAGTCTGTTCAATCCCGATTGTTGAATGCTCTGCAATATAAATGTTATATAAAAAAAATCTTCCAGACAAATTTATTGATCGCAATTGTGGCCAGATACCAAAAGTGGGTCGGGTCTCTCGTAACGAAATAACAGGCAAGAACAATTTTGTTTTCAACACGCGCTGCTCACATTGCGACGTCACACTGTTCGGCGTTCAATCCGGTTTGTACTCGATCACACCTTTAGGTAAACCTCTTCCAAAACGCGTCCACATAATTTAATATTGATTTTGCCATATGTATTTCTCGGTGCATGTAAATAATGATCTTCCACAGAATATAGATGTAGGAGGATCCAAATAAAGTGAAATAATCCATTGAAAGGCGTGCATAATCAAATTCTGAAAAAGGAAACCCATTACTGAAATAGTCGGATGTGAACGCCCACATGACCTACATGACTTTTACTATAGTAAAAAGCTGATTACACTTTAGACTCATGCAGTTTAAGTAAATAATCCCGACAAAAGAGATCACTCTTAATTCCACATTTAAAGGGTTCAATGGCGAAACGAGACCGGAGGACAAGCAACAACTAGTAATGTTTCAGTACGGAATGATAATATAAAGATGGTAGCATATACATGTCTATGTATCATCAGGATACATTTCATGCCATGGCATGACCTCAAGACCTCAGGCGCGAACTTACTGCTCAAAAACAACGGTTATCCCACATCTCTGTACCACTCTGGTGGCCTAGTGGTTAGAGCGTCCGCCTCGGATGCGGGAGGTCGTGGGTTCGATCCCCGGCCGAGCCATACCAAAGACTTACAAAAATGGTACTAACAGCTGCCTCGCTTGGCGCTCAGCATTAAGAGGTTAGTGTTAGGACTGGTCGGCCTGGTGTCAGGATAATGTGACTGGGTGGGACATCATGCTACATGTCTGCGGCATGATGCCCCAGTGCTAGACATCACTCTAAACTGTCACACTGCAGACATCGTAGCGATATGACTGAAAAATTGTTAAAGCTACGTTAAAAATCCAAATCACAACAACAACAACAATCCCACATCTCCAAATCTTAATGGGGATTACTGTAAAAGGCTCATCGCTGCGAAAGGGTGTAATTTATTGGACATCTGCCGGCTTTGCTTGTGAATCGAATGGGCTGTTAGTAGCAATGGTCATGAGTAACGTAGAAAATAATGCACGGTATATTCAGTCTGATTAACACCATCATAAAAATTTCAAAAGTTTTAAATTTGTTTGTATGTTTATCTGCCAATACCGAGTTTGCTCGTTAGAAAGGGAAGTAGGGAAGGATGCCAACCAAACTTTATTTCAGATAGATATCTCTTGCACAACGCTTATCAGTTGAAAAGGACAATTTGAAGGCTGATCAGATAAACCAGTTAACAAAACGTTTAGAGGAAAAGTGGGATGTATTTGTAGGACAATATGGTCAATTGTGGATTATGAGCGTTTTGAAACACGGAAAACACAAACAAAAATACTAATTCGGCATAGAGCTTTTTAAATATTTCTTAAATAAAAGCGGATATTATAGGGTATGGTGTCAGATACAGCCGTTCCACGTGGATTAAGTTGTAAATTGTGCATAGTGTTCATGTGTACATTATTGTGTTGAGTAGAACACTCGATGAGCACATCCACCACCTTAGAGACAAATTCGAAAGACTGAGAAAGGCAGGACTAAAACTGCACACAAAGAAATGTCATTTTGCTCATAGAATAAATCTTTTTTTAGGACATGTTATTGGCGCTGATGGCATCGAACCCGATCAAGAAAATGCAGAAACTGTGAATAATTATATGACACCAACAAACCTTAAGGATTTAAGGACAATTCTTGGACTATCGGAATATTACAGAATAATCATTAAACCTATAGTCGCTTTACTGCCGTGTACATTTTAATTTTACCATGTACATTTTAAATGAACTCGTGAGTGTGAGCAAGCTTTCAGTTTGTTCAAGCAGAAACACGTTTCTCCTCTAATACTTGGATATCCTCGGCCTTTCAAGTAGATATTGATCACAGTTAAAATTCAGTCGACTGCTTTCAGGCCACAGTGCAACGGGCAGAGAGATAGATGCACTTGGAACATATTAAATGACTTGTAGAAATATTTAGAGAATAACGAGGAAAATTAGGAACAAAATATTCCATTCATGAAGTTTGCTTACTACACTAGCGCAGCCATTGTCAACACGGACTACACTCCAATCTATTTAGAGCATGGTCAACGTTCGGAAACAATAATGGATTGTGTGATTCCAAACTGGGAAATACCTCTGTCGGCAACAGGATATGTAGCTCATGTTTTAGAGGACCTCAAAGTTACAAACGAACGACACTGAAACGTGAAGAAACACAAAGAATGCAAGAAATCAAAGTTCTCAAAAATAAACTCATTATGCACCAAACCTGTATGCAGGAGATACCGTCTATCTTTATAAATCAGTGATAATACCAGGAAAAAGAACGAAATGTATTAACCGTGGGTAGAACTGTATAACATATCTCAGAAACATTCAATGTTCGTCGTCGTCACCAATATGACGGAAAGCTCTTTATAAATCGTGTGCACATGGTTAGACGTAAACACGGATATACATGGGACGACGACATTGATCTCTCTCTCTACCTCCAAATGAGTCTTCTATTCAACCAGAAATATTAGAAGACAAAGAAATTCCCCCATAATTAACTAACAACACAACCCATAACCTCATGTCCTACGACAATTTTGATAAATCGAACCCGTACGTCAGGTTTATACAATTGATAACATATCGGAAGAAAGTAAAGAGATTGATTAAATGGTTAAAACTTTGATCCCAAAGACAGTTCTTGAGTAAACATGACAGACCTCCCCGCACAATGTCAAACGTATGTAAATAAAATGCACAATAAGATTTCATTAGGCCAGCGCCGTATAAGGAAGTAAAATATTTCTTTTCATTAGCAAGGCATTTTGGAGTAAAGAATGTTTGGATTGTTATCTGGAAGCGCGCGCGCGCGCGCGCGCACACACACACACACACACACACACACACACACACAAACTCACACACACAAATACACATAAACTCACACAAACTCACTCACAAAGACACACATATTCACATATACACAGACACACGCACACATATGCACACAAACTATCACACACATACACATATAAACACAATCGCACACACAAACTCACATACACACACAAACGCACACACACAATCACATAAACTCACACACACATACACCCACAAACTCACTCACACACACACACACACACACACACACACACACACACACACACACACACACACGGTTTCATATGTGCACCCAGTAGTGGTGTAATCCTTAATATGATCTTCGTTCTTTATAGCTGTGTCATATTGCAGTATCTTCCGTGTTATTACAAGTGTCTTTGATAGGTAAATCAGTAGTTGGCCGGAGATGATAAAGTTCTCTGAGTAAAAGCAATGGACATGGACAACGATAAATCTGTTGTAATGTGTGGTTTTATGAAGCCAGGTCCACCTTAGGAAAAAAGTGGACTATACTGTTTTTGTTCTCGCTTATGTATTTATATTCTTTTATTAATAAGACTTCATGATATATTCAACTCATTAAGATTGAAAGACTTGTTGAAATCGTACATACAAGTATCACCATCAATTTTTGCATAGTGTAGACAATGGATTTTATCCTTTTCTTCCCGTAATATCAACTGTTTTCATATAATGATTAACTGCAATATTAGTGAATTCTATACATCGTGAATTGTGCAATTTAGCGTTTTATTTTCTTTTGTTTTCATAGATTTGGCATGTTTGTTAAAGAAGGATACTTTCCAATTATACACCGGGACAAACCTGCTCCTCAGTTTACACAATATGTTTCATTTCTTTTCTTCAATGACGGTAACCCTTTTTCAATCATCATCTTGTAACACTCGCCCATCTTGTAACACTTGCCCGTTATCTGAAGTGAGATTGGCGCTCACCTTATTTTATGGAGGCAAAGTGTTATAACCAGCTTGTAATGTTTATCAATATTCCTCTATTCATGTTATTTCTAAAGGTTTTGAACCAGAGCTCTGTACTAGATAGTTTATGAGAAAAAGTGAACTTGTTGTAAGGTAAACAGAATATATTACTTGGAGTATGCTTTTAGAAGCAGAGCAGAATTGGCAGCGGGAATGAGAAGCAGGAATAAAGATGTCTATAAATATGTCTGTGTTTATATGTCTATAAATATGTCTATGTTTGTAACTAATTCCTATATGATTACCTGAAATCCCTAGCAAGGAATACGTAACTCGTAATGGAGAATACGTAACACGCTATGGAGCTAGGAGAGTATACCAAAAGAAACTGCGAGTTAGAATCAATAATCAGGTTGCAAATCAATCCGTTATATAACAAAACTAGGATTGTTTTGATGCATGAAAGTGAGAGACTTTAAATTTAATTTAATTTTCTCTTTTGACATTTTTACGCCTAAAGCTTGAAGCGAGCGCGCAGTAGACATTTCAATACCAACAAAGCATATTGCCACTATCGCAATAACTACCACCACCACATCCACCAACACAATTATCACAGTTGTTGTCTTTATCTACATCTCTGTCAGGGTGGCCATTAATACGTAGATCAAAATTTATGACTGAAAGCTAAGCTGCATACATTATTCCAGTAAGTCATATTCCCTTTTGAACCAGCTAACAACAGACACTATTTACCTTCTTCATTTTGAGATGAAACAATATAGCTAGTTTCGTTTCTCTCCTTTCTTAAGACCAATATAACTGTGTCCATTGAGTTCACGTCGTTTTGTTTAGATTCACACACGCAGCTAAACAATTTTCTTCTCAAAGGTGACAAGTATGTCGAGAAAACCACACATTGCTTTACCAATGCTTTAACGGGACTTTCAACTTTTCGCTGTTAAAATAAGAGTGAGGAGTTCAACCAAAGATACATTACAAAACAAAGGAATAGTGCATAAAATATAGTTTTGCATCCACCAAAAGTTGCCAGGAGCAAATTAATTGCGGTTCACTCGTAGACAATGTCAATCGATTCAAAGGAGCCTGCACCAAGTGTCAAGAAAAAAATAAACAAAGTGTGTTTAGTCGGATTTGCTTGAACTCTTTTCACTTAATGTATGGTTTCATAAGTTAATGCCTCAACATTAAAAACTAATGCTACAATTATATCAATCTTTGTCACAAACGGTTTTAACTGGGACTGTAGCAGTTCCTTTGACTTCAACGTTCAAATTAATTGCTAATTTAATATTTAGGTTTATATTATCTGTACGATTATTGATGAATACATTAATCTCATATACCATATTGAAAATGTAACACACACATGTAAAAACATTTTTAAACATACCCAATAATAGGCATATTTATGTCATGACTGAATGCTGTATTTTGTCACAAGCATTTGCATTGCTTGGCTAATTGATTGAAAAAGTGCTTAGAGTGTGTTAAAAATAATTTTGAGGAAACCACTCCGTTCGACTTCAAAAAAGTGTTTTACACAATCTGATTGAAACGAAAACATTCTGCTTGACAACTTCCAGTCCTAATTGTGCTCATTTCCTTCAGTAAGATATGTTTGTCCATTCAGCAATTGACAAGACTAAGATTTGGACAGTAGTATAACGTTTGTACGTATGTATGGTAAAATTAAATAAGACATTAAAGTATTCATGGTTTCCTTTTGTATCAGCAAAAACATTTTTCCAAAGTACTTGCATGCCAGCATTCCAGTAACTTTCTGTACTCTGCTTAACTGTCCATTAAATGCTGTATGATTGATTTCATTTTCCACAGTTCCCAAAGGATACAATAAAACTGCAAGAATCTCCCAAGCATAAAGAAAGATCGAACCATATTATACAATGATTGTTTGATTAGACATACGGTTATACCATTGAGACTTGAACTACAACAGCAAAAATAAAAATACGTGAAAACAATCAGTGCTTCATTAAAAAACGCGGTACTACTCGTTAAAAGCATTACATTTTTGTTCTATTTAGAACTTGTTCTAGTTTTATACAAAGTATACGAATATAATATAATGTTGAATAATGTTCAGGACAGTTTACTTTTGTTTATAGAATAATGTGGATAGAGACAGTGTCCAGTTCTTAAGGAAAGCCCATCTTTCTTGCTGAAACATGTTTTTGTTATTTCCTGTCTCTATGCTTTCCTATCAGAGGAGGAACAACTTGTTCATGCGAAATGTGTAGCTTAGAATGATTACATTCGAAACAATATAATATTTAGATTACAATGGGATAAAATTCAAGCTATACCTTCGTCACAGTCCGAAAGGAGATTAACCAAAATTAAAATTAAGCTATAACAACTACCATATTAATCCAAGTGGTCAAATTCTTATTCATGTTATCCAGGCCACTTATTTCAGAGGGAAGAAATAAATATAAAATATTATAATAAATTTGGAGTTTGTTGACTCACTAACAATTTTGTTATTTTAGCAATATCGCAAGTGCTTCCTTTGCATGATTTGAAAGTATATGCAAAGTTGCTGATTTAATTATGTTGCACCAAACAAAATTGGCATAGCTTCGACTGTCGCTTCTGCATATTTAGCATGCAAAGTTATAATTGTGATACAATCAATTCATTTATTGTGTACTTTATTTGGCATGCAAAGTAATAATTGCAATACAATCAATCATTTATTATGTAGTTTAAGCTGCATATTTGGCATGCAAAGTAGTAACTGCAATACAATCGATTACTTTAATCGGCTCTTTTCGCACAGTCATACATTATCCAGTCATTCAACTGCCGATATCCAACGTGCAAACAGATTTCTTACAACATGCAAACGGTATCTAAATTCCATCTAAAGACGTAGGCCGTGTGATCATGTTGAATCAACAGAGCTCATACAAGATGTAATATATGCCTCAGATGAGTTGTACGCAAGCCTCAATGCGCCTTTCTCCTACAGTAAAGCGATTTTGATACAATTTCAAGACACACATATAACAATTATGTTACACAATATCCTAGAAAAGAGGTTCAAAATTTTGTATTCAAGTCTTTGAAATTGTGTTTCTATTAATGTCTTCCGTAATAATATCATCATAAAACATGTCATTTAAGTTTATGGTAGTGTTGAAGTAGTGTTTTCACTGACAAGGTCATTTGCAGACAAAGTTTCGTCACGAATTGGATCAGGATGTTCTCTTTCCTCGGAGGAAAACGGTCTCTTTGTTCCGATTTGCCTGCAGGAATGAAGCATTTTACGCGTTAAAGTCTTGTATTTCTTTGCAATTGCTGCCTATAGGCGTGATAAATTTCTCTAATTTGCTCAGAATTTCCAAAAACATTTGTGGGAAATTACCCTAGGGGAAAATAAGTAATAACGACTTTATTTTCTTAAACTAAATGACTATCTTACTTCAAGGCAAGGTATTTCATTTTAAACTAAATGACATAATTATATAAAAGGTAGTATATTTCATTTTAAACTTCAAGACTATAGTACATACAGGGTAAAGTATTCCACTTCGAGCTAAATTACTAGATTACTTACAGTTTTGTATTCCATTTTTAAATTGTGTTATCTTGTCAAATTTTTTAGTGTAAAAGTCTGTATTTCCATAATAAGTCTAACTGTATGCAAAGTATCGTCGTATAAGTTTGGAGATTATATTTCCACATTGCAAACTACATCGGAGATCAACAAAAGACATTTTATTATGAATGAGCTAATCACAGGATGACCCAGGCATTTAAATTCCGTCTTCTTCGTAAATCTTCTTCTTAAGGTACAATATGCTAACGATACTTGGTTTGGGTCTTTCTCAGATAATCTGAAAATTCATGCATAGTTGGAAATCGAAAGACTAGAAAATAGGTCCCAATGACTTGCATTTCAGCATGACTCAAATGACTTTGGTATTCACAGCTTCACTCTAACTTGAAAGTTACATTTTCGTAAAAAAATTTCAGCATTATCTCATAGACTACGGAGCAATCAAAACACTGCATTGATATGATTTAAATAAAGAACCGATGTGGAATCTATCGCGTGAGGATAACAAATGGAAATATGATGCAGAGATGGTGCCTTATACGAACATATTGTTGTCTCTATGACAACCTTTGCCACGTGTTCTTTCACAAACATTAATCTTTTAGTATAAAGTCAATATATGCATGTATTAGCTTTCATACGAAAAGGACGAACTTGTAAAATACAGACTATCTTTCATTCCTAATCTTTCCATTTGACCTATTTGATAAAAGTTTCATCATCAATACCTTCGTAATGTGTTCATTGTTAGCAGCAAAGCATCGAATCTCAGCATCAAAAAGTGTGATACAGCCATTACGTTCAGGCCGTCGGGGACTATTAACAAAGTCTCTTAAAGATAATGGCTGTGATGCCAGATCTGGAATCAATTTATTATGGAACGAATATCACGCAAGTAAATCTCGGAATACAGGAAGTATCGCATTTGGTTAAGTGGTCGGGGTACCGTAGATCACAGCAGATCTATGAAAATCATGAAAATATGAGACCGATAATGCATTAGACTTCCAACATATTTTGCATTTGAACAACCGACTAAGAATTAAGCCAAACCGGATTCTTCCCGCGTAATCAATATTATTAAGAGAGAGAGAGAATTATAAATATACACCAGACAGAACGGAAAGTGCTATCCCTGTATTCTATAGAAGAATGCTTGATAATGGTAGTCAGAAAATATTTAATACAAATAATGCTATCCTACAGATTAGAGAATTTTTAATTCGTACTCTACGGAGATTCGAACCCAGGTCCGCGGGTAAACGGCACCTATTGCCTTCCCTGCACACACCAGCAGATAGGAATCCGGAACGATTGCAGATAGATGAGAATTAATTACTAGGTCGTCATGCAAGCGTGTCTGCTATGCACGCGTGCATATAATACCTATTCAGTCGCATCATTTTTAGGTGATGCGTGCTTAGTCGTGATAACTCCGCCATTGCCGGTCCCAAGTCCGGATGAAAAAGGAGGAGGGTTGTGCGCGGGGCTAGCAACCCAGCCACGTAAAAAACCCTATCGCTACAGAAACGAAAACCGCTGAAGAAAACCGGACGGATCCTAGACGGAATCGACCCCGGGGAGAGGAGGCCACTAGTGACCTCCTGTCCCCAAAGCATGTTTTACGGATTGGAATATGGAACATACGGACTTTGTACGAGACAGGAAAAGCGACACAAGTAGCCAGAGAGCTCGACAGGTACAAGATAAACGTACTCGGACTGAGTGAAGTCAGATGGAACACAGCAGGGATGACTACCCTCTCAACAGGCATGTGCTACTGTACTCGGGGTCGCCAAACGAGGAAGACGAACATCGGAATGGTGTGGGCATAATGCTGACTAAGCGTGCGGAGAGAAGCCTGCTAGAGTGGAACCCCATCAATGAGCGGATCCTGACAGCCCGATTTCAGTCACGATCCCAAAAGGTCACCATCATACAGTGCCATGCACTAACCAACGTTGCAGAGTGGGAGAAAAAAGAAGAATTCTACGGGCAACTAGAGAGTGCGATGTTGAAGGTCCCTAAGAGAGACATCGTGATAGTCATGGGCGACTTCAATGCCAAAGTGGGAAAGAGAAAAGATGGCGAGGAGGCTATCATGGGTCAACATGGGTGTGGTGAGAGAAATGAAAACGGAGATCTTCTTCTCGAGTTCTGCCAGGACAAGGACCTGGTTATAGGAGGGACGCTCTTTGAGCATCGAAGAATCCATAAGGTGACATGGAGGTCACCAGACATGACGACAGAGAACCAGATCGACCACATGATGATTTCCAGGCGGTGGAGAAGTGACATGCAGGATGTCAGGGTATACCGAGGAGCCGATGCCAACACAGACCACTCTCTCGTCATCGGAAAATTCAAGGCAAAGATCACAAAAGTGAAGAAGGAGGATGGAAGGAAACGGTGCTTCGATATCTCCAAACTGAAGGACAAAAACCTGGAAAGAAACTTTGTGGACACACTTAGGAACCGTTTCGAAGCTCTTGCCGACCTAAGCGACGAGGAAGAACAAGGACCACTCCAGGAGCTATCAGCAGCGGGATTGGAAAAGAAGTGGACACGCGTAAAGGATACCATTGTTGGCACGTGTGAGGAAGTACTTGGGACAAACCTTGGCTGTCAGCAGCGTCCATCCAGGAAATCGAGCAGCGAAGGGAAATAAAGCTGAAACTGGATCAAGCGAGGACAAGAGGTCAGAAGCAACGCTTGCAAGAGAGATACAACAAGCAGAACAAACGAGTGAAAAAGAGTGCTAAGAAAGATAAGAGAGTTATGATAGAAGAGCTGGCATCTGAAGCCAAGAAAGTGGCACGAAGAAACGACCTGAAGGAACTCTACCACACAACACGACTCCTAGCTGGAAAGACCACCAACCCGCAGAAACCAGTGAAAGACAAGGAAGAAAATGTCATCAGCAACCCAGAACTGCAGTTGGAACGCTGGCAAGAGTACTTCTAGGATACCTTCAACGGAACTCCAGTAACAGACCCACCAGACATCCAACCCGGGGAGGATCTGAATATAAACTTGAAGCCATTCACAATGGAGGAAATCATCATGGCTATCAAGAAGACAAAGCGAGGAAAAGCACCAGGACCGGATAACATCCCACCAGAGGCACTCAAGGCAAACCCGCAGCTGACAGCTGAAGTAATCTTCGACCTGGTCCAAGCAGCATGGGAACAGCGCAAGATCCCGGAAGAATAGAGCATAGGGTACGTCGTGAAGCTGCCAAAGAATGGGGACTCTGCAGACTGTAACAACTGGCGGGGGATCCAACTTCTCTCAATGTGCAGCAAAGTGTTTACTCGACTTATCTTGGGAAGGATTCAGAAGGCGATAGACGACAAACTGCGAGAAGAGCAAAGCGGGTTCCGACCAGGAAGATCTTGCACGGAGCAAATTACGACCTTACGCGTAATCATTGAACAGAGTCTGGAATGGCGGTCACCACTGTATCTGAACTTCATAGACTTCCGAAAGGCTTTTGATACGGTGGACAGAGCCACGATGTGGAAGATTGTACGCCACTTTGGAGTGCCAGAGAAGGTCGTGGAAGTCCTGCAAAGCATCTACAGCCACACTAGCTGCCAGGTTATCCACAACAACACTCTTTCACCAGCTTTTGAGATTGTTACCGGAGTGAGACAAGGCTGCCTTCTCTCTCCTCCGCTCTTCTCTATAGTCATCGACTGGGTTATGAAAACAAGCATTGACAGACCAATGGGGATGCAGTGGACCATGATAAATAGGCTCGAAGAACTGGACTTTGCTGATGACATCTGCCTCCTGTCACATACCTGGGGAGACATGCAGATAAAAACGACCCTGCTACAAGAAACTGCTAGCAAAGTAGGCTTATCCATCAATGGCAAGAAGACCAAGTCTATGCGCATGAATGCTCAGCAAATAGACCCCATCACTCTGAAAGGACAAGCACTGGATGATGTTGAAGTATTCACTTATCTTGGAAGCGAGGTGAGCAACAAACGAGGAACAGACTAGGACATCAGAGCCAGAATCCGCAAAGCACGTCACTCCTTCGCCATGCTCAAGCCAATCTGGACCAGCAGGAAACTCAGCCTCAACACCAAGATACGCATATTCAATACCAATGTGAAGACAGTGTTGCTCTACGGCTCTGAGTCATGGAAACGAACAAAGGCGCTGGACCAGAAGCTCCAAGTCTACATCAACAAGTGCTTGAGACGGATCCTTTGCATCTGGTGGCCTGACAAAGTGTCCAATGAAGAACTCTGGAAAAGGACAAAGGAAGAACCGATCACTGTAACCATCTCTAGAAGGAAATGGCAATGGGTGGGCCACACTTGGAGAAAAGGCAGCAGTAGCATCGCGAAGCACGCCCTAGAGTGGAATCCCCAAAGAAAGAGGAATAGAGGACGCCCTGCCAACACATGCAGAAGAACACTCGATGCCGAGCTGAAAACCGTGAAACTATCGCGGGGAGAAGCAAAGAAAGTGGCACAGGACAGGGACCGATGGAGGGCAGCGATGGACGCCCAATGTGCTAACTAGGTACGAAGAGGATTAAAGTAAAAGTAAAAAAAAGCTTAGTCGTGATGGTGTGTGCAGGCAAGACAATGGGTGCCATTTACCCGCGTACCTGGGTTCGAATCTCCGTAAAGTACGAATTAAAAATTCTCTAACCTGTATGATAGTATTATTTGTATTAAACATTAATTCTGCCTACTATTATAAAGCATTCTTCTATAGAATCCAGGGATAGCACTTTCCGTTCTGTCTGGTGTATATTTAATAATTCTTTATAATTAATCTTATATACCTTGATTTCTTTCATAGGAATCCGGAATGACTGTGTAGATAGATGAGAATTAATTATTAGGTCGTCATGCGAGTGTGCCTGCTATGCAAGAGTGCATATAACACCGATTCAGTCGCATCATTTTTAGGTGATGCGTGCTTAGTCGTGATGGAATATGGGCTGGTGTGTGCAGGCAAGGCGATGGGTGCCGTTTACCCGCTGACCTGGGTTCGATACTCCGTAGAGTATGAATTACAAATTCTCTAACCTGTATGATAGTATTGTTTTCACTTATGTATGTGCATATATATATATATATATATATATATATATATATATATATATATATGCATTGAAGAAAAACAGTAATACATTTTTAACTGAAAAGCATGTACTTCCAATCATTAAGGAAATAAATCTCGTCCTAACTGTGAGTGAAGGAGGTATGTATAAGCATTTAGCTCTTTCCTCGTTTTCTCTCAATTCGTTTACGGATCTCGATTCAGTAAACCGTACTGTTGACTAGGTTGTGAGTGATCGTAGTAAAATAAACTCGGCTCATTGAGCTTCATTGTTTGATTGCTTTTTAGATAAGACGAGTTCCACTTTATTTCTCATTGGCGCAAATTGCAATTGCCAATAATCTATGAGAGACGACCAAGTTTAAATGAACACAATAACGCATGAATCTCATGGTAAGGCAGTGTGTGCTTGGCTGTGTTTCTTACTGCATTCAAGCTCTCTGTAATGTCTATTTCAACATGATAACATATACAAAAACAGAGCATATATGATACATCCAGCTATAATGTTATCTATGTAGATCTGTACTCAGCGATAAAGTAAATCACTGTCCATAAATAACCACGTTTCATTAATGTTTACCTTTGGGACGAGAAACTGTAAACAGAAATACAAAATACAAAAAATTGCGTTTTAACTACAGAGTTTCCTTCCAAAGCGAATTTACAGGAATGTAAGGCAGTACAACGTAAGTTACGTTGCTTTCGAAAAGTTATTAATTATGCAATTTATGATTTCAGGATTTTCTTTAATTGTGATAAAACAAACTTTCAATTATAGCTTTTCTCATATGTCCTTTTGCGCGATGTTTTCTTTCCTACAAAAGACACCTGTCCTGAAAGTTATATATATCGCATAATATCTGTATGCATGCCCCGTTTAGAACGTTGAATTTTAAATGTTTGTAAAAGTAGTATGATTGTAATAAAGAGGGTAAAGAAAGCATACGAAGAATGTATTTATGTATTGTTATAAACTACCAGAAAAGGATATGCCTTGAAAAGACGTTCATTTTGAAACAAGCACGTCTCATTATCAAGATAACCGACCAGGATTGGATAATTTCGCGTTGGAAACGTATTTTTGTTGATTTATATGTAATTTTGCTAGAGAGCTTTCTAGCTCTGTGTTCCGTTGAAAGATTGTATTTTAGAAAGGACATATGGACTCAGACGCAGTAAATCTTTAGCGAGGAACAGACACAATGAATTTCTTCTCAAAATTAACATAATATTGAATTAATGGAAATAGACGCTAGATGCCAAAATAAAAACTTTATGGTGCTTTATTATAGACATTACACTCTTATTCTTGTGTAAAGAGAGCGATGCCTACAGCAGAGGAGATGGAAAAAGTACACGATGTTTCTTCCGGCGAACAAGAATTGAAATCCAGTTTCAATACACAAGATGTCATTGTTCATAGAAACATAAACTATATTATTTTTTATTATGGCTTTTCGTTTTTTATTATGGCTTTTCGTTTGCACGAGGGTTATTTAAAATAACAGTTGTCTTTTTTACTCAAGAACACTGCGTCTGCTTTCCATTTAGACAAATCCTATCACGTGATCTCCAGGAGGATGTAGATGACAATTTGTCAGCGTTTCTCTGTGCAAACATAAACTGTCCAAAATATATCTCAGTATTTTGTTGTTTTTTTTGTTTTTTGTTTTTGTTGTTTGTTTTACATTCATAATGAACTTTGTATTACTATGATATCTTAATAGGTCCAGAGCAAACGTGAATTTAAACGAATCTCCGCATCAATGCATATCCCGATGTCTCTCGCGAGATTCACGGCTACAAAAATGAAACTCCTGGTTCAACATATTGAGTAGAAAAGATTTATCTAATGTTCACTTAAACTCCAGCCATCAAAGTAAATGGTCAGATATTCTAGCTGCCTATTTGAACTAATCAAAAGTATCCAAAAGACCCTCCTGGTCTTCAAGAACAGTGTCATTAATGTACATCTTCAGTTCAATGCGAAGGAAGCTGACCTCAATTTGAGTCCATACGTTCATGTTTAAATGATGCACTAAATGATCTTTTCTTAAAACTTATCACTTACTGCCATTCATAAATGACTTGGAAAGATTAAATTGCATTGTGTAATTATCTTTTATATTTATCTCGTTTTAGAAGAAACTTCAGGTCCACGTTAATATCTGTGAATATTAGTCGTATCAATGACGGAAACTTTTTCCACAACATTTCATCTTTCATTGGAATCGAGTTTTGAAATACACAAAATTGGGAAGTCATCTTTTAATTAAGGTGAAATTGGTTTTGCTGTGTTCATGAGGTTAAACAGAAACAGTCTTAAGGACACATTTATAAATTTCGACAGAGCGTAATTATTTTTGGTATAAAGCAAAAGGTGCCATACAAATTTTATACATCAATATAACTTGCAATGAAGTATATATAAAAGAACGCTTTGGATCATTTGTTGTTGCGCAAGCGGCCAGCCTTTGGACCAGCTGGTTTGTGCCAGCGTTCAGCCTTTGGACCAGCTGGTTGTTGTGCCAGCAGTCAGCCACTTGGGTAAGCTGCTTCGAGTTAGCCGTGGCCAGCAGCACAAGTGCATACAAGTGCTAACCAATTAAAAACAATTTTGTTGGGCTGCTGGAGTTAATGCACTGCTGGTATACCTTACATATCAGCGTGGTAATAGTGTTTGCATAAAGAAAAGAAAAGAAAACAGAAAATGCGTTCGCCGGTTGGGAAATACTTTTCAGTGATAGGTCGTTCGCTCTTTTTGGTCCCATTTCGATCCTTTTGGCCACAACTTTCGTCTACTATATACACATGTAAAATGTTCTCGATTATTGATTGCATCAGTCTGATGCGCGCGCACCCGTGTGTGAATTTAACTCGCTTACGCAGTAATAAGATCACTATATTATTTCCAGATTAAGTCATTTCTACTAGCCTTTCGCTTTGTAGTATAAATGAAGCCGTATAGAAGTATGTATATGTACTTCCTTCTTCATACTGAAGTCAATAGAGCGCGCCATTTCTGGACACTGAGAAACTAATCGCACAAGTATGCCTTGTGGTCTGCGATCGTGTTGGTTTTTTTGCTTCTTTTGTAAGTTACTGATAACATTTCAAGGTACAGAAATCCAACCACAGCTTACAGCTGTGATATGAAGGTCGATTGCGATGGAGGCAGCAACGATTGTTGACATTATTCCCATCTCCTCCACACCGATGTCCAGATACAAAGACATCAATGTGGGATTAATATCATTCAGAGCGTTTACTGCGAGTTTGTACTTTATAGATAGCGCCGCTGCCAAGACTCTCCCCGTAGTTTGTTTCAGCCTTGCTGATACTTTTCAGCACAGTGCTTTCAGGTGTTGGTCCCACAACAAAATCGGCATTGACGCTATCGGCTTCCGGGTTGGCTTAGGATACTCCAGGTAGCCCCAGTACTTGAAATCCATCAGCTTTGAATATTCGCTCCACATCAGTCGAAACCGGTATCTTTCGATGTCATGCAACTTTGGTGCGAGTTACACCAATATTGTATCTTCTTCGTCGATTGCAGGACCGGCAGGCAGCACTATAGATTCGTGTTTCCTGTCTAAGTCTGGTTGCTTTCTTGTAGCTTTGTTTCTTCGCCTTTAAGTTAAGAATAGCGGGCGTTCTAATTTAGGAACCCGAAGATGGTCAGAGTTGTTGAAATAACATACGCGGGTGCGTCGACGCTGATGCCCTCACGCCAGATGGTGTCATCAGCAACAGACCCAGACACAAAGCTAGTCATAATAAAGGTTTCGTATGAGATGTTATTTAGTGATCGTTTGAGCTGTTATTTAGTGACTGATCATGGATTGTAACATTACCTCTCCATTTTCACGGATTGCCCATGTTCCGTTACTTCGATTCCCAAGATGGTTAATAATATAAAATCCGGCAGCCGTGACAGTACTAGTGTCGTTGTTGCTGAGGGTAAAGTCAACAACGTTATGAACGGTTAGCTTTGAATCCTTGCGGTAGGAACAAGACGCATTTATAGCTGTAATCAACTTTGATAGTCATGGTATTGTCCCGCGTTCAGTACAAGATCTTCAAAGCAGCAGTGCATGTGACATGGCATGGCCCGCCACGTAGCTGAGAGTTTCAGCATTTGTGGGATTTTCTGGACGGCATTAGACGGATAGCCCGAAGGTGCTTGCGGTATGGATACTAAAGAAGCCAGGACTACGTTGATCCATAGTTTGGTAGTATTGGTCATTGCAAATTTCTTTAACTCCTAGGGTTTGTTAGCTAACGCAGCCGATACGTTGAATTATCCTCGGCTGAACAAAATCTCTTAGAGCTTTACCGTGATAAGTGCATAGCAATTGTTGCAGAGCCACCGGCACAGGTAGATAATTAGTCAACACAACCTACATTTTCAGATATACCTGGTATCTGACAAGCGTTTTACATTTATAAATGCGCCAAATATAGCGTTGGCGATATCTTTAAATACAGTGATGCAGATAGATCCGTCATGCGATATTTCTTCTCAGTTTTAAAGTGTTTGTACAAGAGGGTTTTCGTTTTCGACAAAATGTGTCGATAAAACCTAAAAGTATGCGCTTCTTGATACAAGGTCTGCGGACATGAAGGACAAGTGGTATAACAACTCCATTCGGTGTCGGTAAAATCAGGCGAAATTTTGTCATCTGGTGTGCAACAACATGCTGTGGTGTCTTCGTTCAAGACCACGTGCTTGCTAAGGCTTTACAATTATCCAAATTTTGCATATTTCACGCCAACGTGATGGTAAGGTTGCTTCTCAAGCGGCTGCGGTGGACCACTCCAATACAGACGGGGATTCAATCAGTTTGACAGCTTGTCAGTAATATTTACACGGGGATCTACGAAAGGGTTTGCAACGAGTTTGACGTTGATACAAACTCGGACTATCACCAGAAGCAAAGCTTCAACGATAGACGGAAAGAGCTTTATTACTATTATCCTGCCCACTAAAGAAATTCCCCCAAACAGGCCGTTTTACACCTCAAATGATAATGCAATGAAAGCTGATAGTTAAGAATCTCAAACTTGCATCTGGGACCGAAAATGCATTGACACACTCGTGTAGAGCACACGAGCATTTGGACATACATGTATCCTGACTGTACAAAACCAAACCAAGCCTTCAATAATAGGAGTGAGGCTGGTCATTGATGCCATATGCACTTTCTTTTGTGAACGTTGTGTATGACATGACTCAAGAAAAACCTCTAAATTTCAATACAAAAGTTCAAATATTCTCTTCATTATGCGATGAGCAAACTACAACTTTTTTAATCGCGATAGACTTTACATGTTACTTAAAGACAAGAATGTCATTATTGGCTTGGAAAAGATTCAGTTATCCAGATCTATGTAGAATATCGATCACATACCTTTACTTCAGTTAGATTGCGATACAGTCACCCATTTCAGCAGGCATGAATACCTACAGATTTGTCGGCTTTGTGACCAAACAACAAGAGATTACAAGCTCAACCGACGATGGATGCACAAGTACTTGTTCTTGTTCAACAGCAGACGATGGATCCACGCGCAACAAATCCCGGATGTGACACAAGTCACCAATGTGAAATATCCAGATAAAGTTGCTGCTGAAAATAATCAAGATCAAACTAGCTGACCTGAGTCTATTCGACTCGAAGACGGTATATAGGTCATATATCACCGTAGCACAGAGCTTCGGGACGCAAAACAATCATTTAAACAATACATCATTCCTGCTAATATTATTAACTATGCCAAAACTCTCACATGCTCACAATGACCACAGTGGCTCCAGTCGGCAAGGAAACAGTTTACACCCTAGACATTACAACCAAATGCAAACGGAACCAAACGAGACCGCAACAACAAAGCCACGGAAGACCTCCAAGCTGCGCCAACTTAAGTGCAACAAGCCTATGCTACCTTAATGAGGGGCTGCGTGATAAGTAAGTTGCCTCGCAAAATTATGGTTCATGGCGCGATACCTGCCTGGTGGTGACTGGAGGTAACGAGCCAAACCTTTCTGACTTCTAAAAGCCCTCATCCCAGCGGACAAATAAGAAATTATGCAAGTCGTCAATTGACACAAAACAGTCAGTTACCTGGGCTTCAAACATTTAGAACTATTTAGCCTCGAGATGCTGAAAATCTAAAATTGCATCTTTTTCTACTCTATATCGCTCTAGACCTGCATGAGGACCTTTGGGCACACAAGCACCGGGTGACTGCAGTGGTACATCTGGAAAATATCCCCTACTTTCAAGACTTACAACACTTTGGCGACCTCTCGTTCGAGAGCTGACACGACCCAACCGTCTGGTTCGCACGCTTTCCACAGAACCGCATGACCGCAGTGGGTAAGCTCGGAGACTTTGGATTTTCCGAGATTGTTGAGGCGCTGGAACGGATATGTGCTATCCTAGTTGGGATGGTATGTGCTATTGGAGTTCGATTTTGTAGCTCAAAAGCGGTTAGCACGGCAAACGGATAAACCAAAGAACACAACTGATGCTAAGATTGCGGCGTTATACTACAATCAGCGAGGCTACTGGAAGGGCCTGGCAAATATTAAGAAGATCGCAGAATCCACCAATGTTTCAAAAAATGTTGCCTGAAAGCAGGTCGAAGAGTAGATTTTTTGCCTGCCAGCACCACACAAAATAACTAGGCTACAGTTCAATATTTCAGGCCCTAACGAGTTTCACCTGGCCGATCGCTTGTTTCGGCCTTATAACATTGTTAAGCGACACGCCTACATGTATGCCCGGAGAGTGGTTGACGTGGCCGGCCATTACAACGAGGCCGAGCACTTACCAATATGCTGCAAGTTTCCTACTGACGAGAGTTTATCGGCGTAGCGTCGTAACTCTAGACTGGCAGCCACTGCAAGGTTCAAACGTATTCTAGCTTAGGGGTGTTTTGGGTACTAGTATACCTGGGAGATGTTGCTTTCCAAGAGCGAGACTACAGGCGCGCTTAGCACCGGGTGGGTTCTGCGGCACCTACCTGTCGCGGCGGCCGTAAATGGTGAGGTAATATGACTCGCAAGTGAGATACTTACTGATGCTATTCTTGCTACGTCTGCCAGGTCATCGCTAAGGGCACAACGGACGTATCTAGCGCCTGCTCACAGATACACTGTGTGGTATCTATTAACTCTAGCAGAGCTGGAAGGCGGGCAACGATGCACAGACGATTCTTTTCTGTGGTACCTCAAGCTCTTCACTGTGACTGACAGGTTTTAAGCCCAAGGGCAATCGTATATACGCCATCTAGTAATGGTCATCCCCATAGAGGATTCGTTTCCCTAAAGCTGTCTCACAAACGAAAATATTGGTTAATAATGTCTTTGTTTTACTTGCAAGTATTTCTACTACATCAAATTTAGATAAAATACGCACGTATATGATCTGAGAGAGAGAGAATTTATGAATAAAAAGAGATAAACAGTTTTATTGATATTTTTATTATGTATAATACACATTTAAAATAAAAATAATATATTATACCTTGATATATTATTGACGAGTGTTCAGTATTTCATCAGCACTCAAATTATATAATAAAAAATTATGGTGTGCATAATACTTATAATCATAAAATAAATAAGTATTTTATAAATAATTATTCATAGTATATTGAGAATTAATTTTAAAATACGATTTCATTTTTAAAGAATTAGTAAACTTATTTTTATGATATTAGTTTATACTTTCACTAGTTAAGTTATTCTGTAAATTAGAATAATATAAAAATATTCTTAACAAATTGTAAACAGGGGACATAACTAAAAAAACAGTTTGATTAATGAATGTTGTATATAGTTTTGGAATTTAGACCTTTCGGATATACCGTATTAAGACGGTAAATCCAATAGGTTTCCTTTAGCAGACGTTCCATCTCAGAATCAGCTATAACAATAGGTTGAAAAGAGAAATCTTGCAAAGTATGGGAACTCTTGTTAAAATGTGCGGCAACATGAGATGAAAATGATTGATCGATATAATTTTTTATGTCTGATCTCTGTTGGTTCATAGATTGATATTTGTTGACTGGTTTGTCCAATATATTGGATGCCACATTTTTTGCATGTGATCAAATAAATAACATTTGATGTTGCACAATTAGTATCACAATGCATATTAAATCTTTCTTTCGTATTATTATTATTGAAAGAAGTATTTTCATTAATAAAAGAACAGTGCGAACATCAAGGTCTATTACATTTAGTTGATGATCCCTTTTTGTATGATGTTCTTTTCTAGTTTATGTATCTTTAAGATCAAGTTTTATGTATTTTTATGTATTAAAATATCATTTATCTGCACTGTATAAGCATTTTTCCATGTCAATTATTCGTTAAAGAATAAAACAATTAGGTTACAAATGTAAGCTATGACGTCATCTTGTTTATGTCATATTGTTTATATCATTGATAATTTAGAAACAGAAGCAGCAGAGGGGGTGAACAGACCATTTTTGTTCGAGACCTTATTTATGAAAAATAAGCCTTCGTACGAAAAGGAAATCTTAAGGTCAATAACGTTAAACCACAACCACTAACTATCTCATTTTGTTACTTTTCTCTGACGCGCGTTTTTATTTGTTTCGTTTACGCGCTGGTCACTCAACGTTGGTCGTTCACCCCCTCTGCTGCTGTAATTAACCAAAGATTTTATCCAGACCTATACGATACCTAGATCTTGGGTCATGTAAATTTATCGTTATAAATCCGAACGGAATAGCTTGTGCTTTTGAAAAGAAGTTTTTAAACTTAATCATGTCCATGCCCCCTGAGCACCAAGTATAATACATATTTTGTAAAGTATAATTATCTACTCCATTAAACACAATTAAGATATTGCAATTATCTCTGATCACTTTTGAAATTTGTGTGTATTTCTGAGTTAAATAAATCACGTCTGTATTTTTGTGACGGCCTCGCGAAAATATCCGAGCTGGATTGGATTGTTTATCCAGCATTACATCATCGTATACTACGAGATTATTGATACATCCATCAAGATCGTCTATGGATGGAGCTTCATCGATAGCGGTAATAAAATCAATAGCATCATTATCAGGACACGTCAGCGACTTTGCATTTTCATTAAAATCTTTAAGTAATTAATAGCATCGTTGATCATCTACAGATGGTGCTACTAAATATAATTTATCCCACTTGAGCCATCGCATTATCAGATTAAGTAATAATTGCGTTTTACCAGACCCAGATGGGCCAAGTATAATGCTCTGATAGAATTTGGTAGCGCTGGATGATACTTGACTGGCTCTTGTTTTCGTGTCGCTGAGAAGTTAATTATATCCATATAATAATAATATGGATTTATATTGTGTTCGATGTAGAGCACCCACTCATACCAGTGGATTAACGACAATAATAACAAAAAATAACAGGCGCGCACTTGCAGGCAAGTGTGTGAAATGTGGTACAAAAGAATACAAATTTATTTCATTAAAGACAGGCGGAGATATCGCTGCTTTGTTAGGTAAATTACCAGGAGCTCCATGGGCAAAGTATCCTGGTGAAAAACATTTCCCTGGATATAATTATTGTGGTCCTGGAATTCGTCTCGATATCCGACTCGATAGCCAAGACCAACCAAAACCTGGAGAATATCCAATAAACGCAATTGATCAATCATGTCACATTCATGATGTTGCGTATAAAAGCAAAGATTTACAACAACGACATCTCGCCGATATAAAATTAATTCATGCCATAAATAATATAAAAGATAAATCACTTCGAGAAAAATTAGCTGCTTTTCTGATAAAAGCTGGTATGAAAGGTAAAATAATGTTAGGGGCTGGTAATTAATCAACTGATTATTATCATAATAATGGAATCTGTTTATTATAGTCCAAGAGGATATTGGAGAGGTAAAGCAGCGATTAGTAAACTTGCTGAAGCAGCAAAAGTCTCACGTGATGTTGCTGCAGCGTGGTTAGCACGACAGGCAATATGGCAAATCTATCTACGTCCACCTAAAAAAATTCAGTATGCACATTTTGATGTCAGTACCCTTAATGAAGTTCATCAAGCAGATATTTTGTTTTTACCACACGATACCATTAAAATTGGCAGACGTCAATACACATACAGATACGCGTTAACCGTCGTTGACGTTGCGAGTAGATATAAAGAAGCAGAACCACTATCAACTAAAACAGCAACTGAAGTTGCATCTGCGTTTGAACGAATTTATCAACGTGGTGGTCTACGATGGCCACAACTGCTACAGGTTGATCCTGGCAAAGAATTTCTTGGTGCAGTATCATCGTTGATGAAACGACATAACGTTAAAATCAGACGAGGACACACTGAAATTCATTGTGATCAGGCAATCGTTGAACGATTTAATCGAACACTTGCTGAGCAGTTATTTGGATACCAATACGCAAAGGAAATATCCGCTGACTTTAAGTCCATGGAGAGATCTCGTGAATGGGTTGCAATGTTACCAAGTGTGATAGCTGCGTTAAACAACGAAATGACTCGTGCAACTTTTATGAAACCTTCTAATACGATCACAAAAAAAATATATATACCAATACAACGTAAATCTTCCTCTCAACCAGTACTAGGTAATGTCACCGAAAGATATTTATATGAACCTGGTGAACTTGAAGGAGGTAGAAAAAGAGCAACTGATCCTATCTGGAGTGTGACCACACATAAAATTTCTAGCGTGGTAAGGTCCACAGGTAGACCTGCAATATACAGATTAGATTCAACTGCTCCTCAGCGTGGATTTGTACGCGAACAATTACAAATAATTCCTAGGGATACACAATTACCACCGCGTTCACTTTTATAAACTTGCACAGCGTCCAGCGCCTCGACGTCGATTACATTCAAGACAGGTCAACATCACATTTTCGCGTGTGTGACCAAGACTACTATTAATTCTATCAACGGTAAATTGTCTTGGATTATTACTCGAATACTGCCACAGCATATTACAGTTACAACTTGCACAATGATTATTCTGTTGTTGTTTTAGTGTTATAATAAATTCAGCATCAATACTAAAATCGCGATTATTTTTTTTTTTTGGTCACATTGTTTATTACTCGTTAATTTTTTTATTGATATCGACAAAGTTGTTAGTGATTTCTTCGGTTATTACGCAATCCATGATAACCCGGCCAAGTTGAGATATTCTTCTGACTCGAGACACTGCAAGATAAACTAAATTTGACCACTCAATACGATCATCGACAATCCAAATATCTGTATCAGTAATAGTTAATCCCTGTGACGAGTGAATCGTTATAGCGTATCCTAACGTCCACGGCGATTTATCCATGCTTAACGCGCTCTCAACAACATCAACAACAACTAAAACAATATCATTTAACACAAGATTTTGTATTCCACCACCAGGAATCTCAACATCAACATTCTGTCGTCGAGTATCTGCTGGGCGATAACACAAAGGTACAGGTAGATTTGAAAATTTTTCTTTATGTAACGTAAATAATTGTTGTTGAAGTGTATCGCGAACTATTTTTCTACTTGCAACTATCAAATCAGCAGGTCTCCATAAAGTCCAAAAATCATTCACAGAAGTTTCTGGAATTACTTTACGCATTATCTCACATTGTATTTTATCTGGCTGTAGTCTTATTAACTTTTGAAACTCTTTTAGTGATTTATCAATAGCTCTATGGTCATCAGTTATTTCTTCGTAATAATCTACAAATGTTTTCAGCCACTCATGTGGAGACGATCCAATGAAAGCTGGTGGTTGACCATGATCGCCACACATTATCACAGCAGTATTCTTTAATAACAGCCAATCAAGAAATATTTTTAATACCTCTAGGGATACCGTGCATATCTCGTTCCAGATAATAATTTTAGGAATGTATTTCTCACCCATCCGCGATGGAGTCCATGTGTCTCCGCACAATCTAAAGAAACTATGATATGTACATGATTTTACTCCTCGTTCTTTTATTTCCCTGGCGAGTTTATGTGTCGGTGTCAAAACAATCATATCAGAACAATTATTAAATAGTT
>JAECUM010029532.1:0-51632 GCA_016617855.1 Megalonaias nervosa
TGGTCGAGTGGTCTAAAGCGCTCACCGTTACGGATCACTGCCATCTCACCTCTGTCTGCGTGGGTTCGAGTTTCGGGTTCGGCCAATGTGGGTATGTGAGAAAGCTTGCATGTAGCTTCTCGTGGGTCTATGGCTCTTTACGGGGTTTTCCCTGGTTCTTCCTCCACCATTTACACTGGCCGCTATGCATAGCCATTGAAGGACTCCAGTATTTTGTTTGAAGATCCGAAAATCCGGAAATTAGGTCAAGTCTTGGATTTCAGAGTGATCAAAATGTTTGACGACAACAGTGATCTACCCTGAATGTCAATATTTGTAAGCTTAATAAGTAATTCTTAGTGCCGAGGACGGTCAAAGTCTTTGCTTATATCGAAGAAAATAATTCTAACTTCCTTTCCCTGATCCTGAGCGATGCAAATAGTATTGCGATTATCTAGAAACTGATTTTCTGTAGAGTTACCGGACGTATATATTATTAAAATGTTGAATAATATATTTTTCAGATTATGTTGAACACTATAATTACGCAGAGATTTTGTTACACACTTTTGAAACACTTCGGGAAAAATACAAAAAGGTGATATATGGCGATAATGTCGGGATTAGTCGGGAATAGCTGATAAGGAATGACGCCCACTGTTAAAGTTGTGCGGCAGTTAAAGTTTTGTGTTATTTCCTTTTTGAAGGATTTGTGAGATTTGTGAGGATTTGTGAGAAACCGTATCACAAACTTAATCAGTTGTTACGTATATGTAATTTAAATACTTGTGTGTTAGTTTTGAATTCATTTTTTTATTTTATTTTTATTTCATTACATGTTATTATAATGATAACTTTATTCACTGGATTTGACATTTTTCCGGAAAATTCAGTTCAGTTCGTTTTGACCTGATAAACAGTCAGTAGTCTGAAATTTTGTATCTTTTGCTGACCTAGATTCAGAGTCAATTTCAGCTTTGTAGTAAACAACTCTTTTTTATTTTTTTTTATTATTGAATCTTATAATAATATTCGTTCAGTACAATCGAATTCGTCCATAGCAGATGTGACAACCAGTATATAATGTTACTGCGTCGCTTGAAAGGAAGTGACCACGTGACCTTATCAGGTGATCCGTTTTGCGTTTTAGTTAGGGTCAAAACTGACGTATCATAGTGATTTTTGGTCAGTCGTAATTCATGCCTTCGGGCTCAAAGGTATTTTTGTTGTTGCCAGTTTGATTTGAATTTTTCTATTTTTCGGAATTAATAATTTATTTTCCCTGGAAACTTTATCCCGTGCTCATCAGAATTCTTGGACATAGACATGTTTTGGAAATTATTCGGAATTCTAAGCCGGAATATTATTCTTGGTGATTCAACAAGGAACTGTTGACACAACAACACAAACCAGGTTATCGACGACGTCATCTCCTTCTATCTTGGAATTTCATCGGGATTCGAACTTTGATTCACTTAGAATGTTTTAGTGATAGGACTTATATTTTTAATTATTGGATTAATTTTTGGATTTGATTCATAAACCTTAAGTCCATGTTCAAATTTTTACCTTGTTTTTCTAGGGAAATAAATTATTTTGTTTAATTTACAAAGCTTGTTGGCTTCACTCTTTTCTTTGTTGCTTTTGTACGAGCCTAGACAATTAACACATTATTTACAAATATCTAAAAGAAATGATGAACAAGTCAAAATGCAGTGTCATTAACATTGTTATCTATCTCAGTTCTATCATTTAAAGAGAGGGCGCCGTAAAGGAGACTCATTAACACCATGCCTATTTATTATAGTAATAAAGCTTCTCTTCATTTATCCCAGGAATAACAGTAATATTACCTGTCTCTTTTACAATGACGGAAGTTTAAACTGGGCCAGTACGCGGATGATGCCTTGTTTTTCTATTGGATAACTCTCCACAGTTTTTAAGGTCAGCCATCGAAATACTTCATGATGTTGCATCATTGTAATGCATTAAACTCAGAAGCCATTTGGATAGGAATGAATAGAAGAAACAGTATATCCAGACATTGAAATCATTTGTTCTACTTCTTCCTTTTGGGAACATAACTTTTTAAAACCTAGTCAATATGCTAGAGGTTAATTATGCGAAGAAATTAAAATAAACGAAAATGAAGTGATGGATTGATTGGTGAGTAAAATATGTACCTTTTCGGATAAATAATTTCGATCAAATGATTGACCTTACCAATGTTTGTTAATTTATTCTCGGTATTCAACAATCCTCCATTATATATAGAGAATGAATTGATTAAAATATTTTACATTTTTGATCAGTAAAACCGAAAGGGTTAAAAGAGATGTACTTAAAAGTACCAGCTACAGACGGTGGTATAGGCATCGTTCACGTTCACCCTTCTATTCAAGATAATAAGACCACTTGGATTAAACGCCTGATTGCAAATGAAGAAGAGCTTTGGCAGAATATGGTTACAAAATAAGTTCTAAGAAAATGTGGTGGCATCCATATATTAAATTAGGGAAGACAAAATAATAGATGTTAGTAAATGTATTAGTAATAAATTTTAGCAAGATGTTACCGTGGCTTTGGCAAGATGGAAAAAATTAGGCCTCGTGAGTGGAAGAATACTTGTCTCAGAATATTCTAAATTTTGTTGATATCAATAACTTTCATTCCTTAAACAGAATAACATGTGTCAATAACCTTTTTGTTAATCAAGGAGCATTATTAAATTTTGAAGTATTACATCAAAAGGCTATCACTGATAATTTCATTGAATATGTCTCAATTATTTAAAAATAACTTGTCACTGGAAAGAACTATTAAACAATTATATTAACAAGTGAAACACTTCTACAAATGTAAACTTTTAAAAAGTTGCTCTTAACAAATAATAATTTAAAATCTGTATATAAAGATTTCGTAAAGAGTATGGGAACCATGAGGTATGGTCAAGACAATTAATGTGCCACGCAAGTGAGCAAACGGGAAAGATATCTCTAATTTTTGCAAAGAAGCGCATCAGAGATGCAGACTTTTAATTGTCTTTCAGTTTAAAAATTCATGCATATATTTATTGTAACAAATCAGTTTTTTTTTTCAAAAATTAATGATTACGATACATGTACTTTTTTCTAAATATTAACTTAAAAATGTCGAACACATAGCTGATGATTGTCCACTGATTGAAGAATTTTGGAAAACCTTTACTGCATGGATACAGAATTATACACCAAATATTATTAGAAGAGTAATTAGAGATTTTTTTCCGTTTTGCTCACTTATTTGTAGCTTAACAATTCTTCAGAATATTTCACGTCATATATATACCAAAACTGTGGCTTTTGGAGATGACAGTTAAATAAATACTTCTAAAGCTAGACTCCTTGCCCTAAAAGTAATCAAGGGCAGAGCTGATGCTCAGACCCTCCTATCAAAATTAGGGACGCAATACAGTCAGATAGTTAAAGTATGCTCTTGGAACACCTAAAATGCACGAACTTTTAGGGCTTTCGCCTCCCTGGCCCCCTACTGGGAGTTCCGTCCCACAGTCTCCTTGTCTACCCATAGTAACTGTACATATATAAATCCAAGGATCCTGAGATCCATACCCACCCAGACATGACCGAGTTGCCTCCCTTAGCGCATCCAATGTGCAAGGCACATTGCTCCCATTTTGGCGGCATGATAGATCCAAATAAAACTGAAAGTGTCATTATATAGCTGGAAGCATCTTACAAAGCAAGAGTGTGCCCAATGTTGGCAAATCAATAGCACAGTAAATTTCTTTAAGCGTGATTCTATTTGATGGCGCCGACGAATTCCATGTAGTTTGATATTTGTACGAACGATCAGAGTTATTGTTTTCAGGAAAATGTGGCTTTCTAACGGCACCAATTGTGATGTTGTAGCCAAGTAAATTTATATAATATAACCCACCCACCCACCCACCCAAAAATACGTTCCTGATCAGGACTCTATTTTGAGCCTCGAACGTGGGACGTTTATATGTCCGACAGGAAACATGATTCCAGTAAACTCTAGTTCATTCAGGTGATCTTTATATTTACTGACGCGCTAAGCGTCATACTCATTTGGATCAAGTCCTGACAACAGCTTTACATTAAAATTACTATACATATTTCCGCCGATAGCTTTTGTCTTTTTTCGTTTGCCGCCCCCACACCAAGAATATCATAAAATAGTTCAACAAAAAGAATCAAAAAGCAAGAAAAAAATACTCGATTATGCATCTTTATCGACGTGTAATGCTCTGTTACGTCTATTGGACACCTGTCTCCGTAAAAGTCTTTCTTACATTGCACATTCATTATCGCACACCTACCCTGGAATTGCTTTTAAACAGTTAATCTATAAAATATAGCTGATGATTTATTGCTATATAATTTAAATTATTCAAAAATGCCAATACCTTTTGTAATTTTAAGAAATACAGTTATATTTGGTGAAAATGGCCGTTTTTGGCTCTTGGGATAATGGGAGAGTACTGTAAGTAGCAAAGGACAGTTTTTTTTTTATTTTTTCATTTCACAGCATCTAGACTCAGAAATTAGAGTTCGCTGAGGTGGACAACAATATCTTGGACAAAATGTTTGACCATGAGTTTTCAGATGAAGATGGTGTGCAAAGTGACATTAAACGAGAGAGAGAGAGAGAGAGAGAGAGAGAGAGAGAGAGAGAGAGAGAGAGTACTTTGCCGCTGAAACCTTGTATGTTAGAAAGATTCATGGACACCCCCTACAACCTACATCATCTGAAGTGATGCATTCCGGGAATTTTAAAACGTCATGATGGATTTTCGCTTCATTGAATTTACGTTTTTTCTTTAGATCCCGTATTAATCAAACCTTTCCGGTCAATGATGACATTTACCAAATACAACAGATTTATCTGCTAATCAGTAATTTTGGGTATTGTATGATGTAATTTCTTAAAACACCTCAATCGATCATCGGTTGAAGTGTATGAATTATCAGCAGCGCTTAAGACGAATATTTAGCAACGATAATACTCTGAGGACCTGCTTACTTTGGTGCAGTAGGTATTTTTGTACAAGAACTCTTCATAATACACATAAATTAAACAAACTTACCTCGAATCTACTGTTCAGTCATAAATGTCGGTGCAAATTTCCCGCAATGCATCACTTCCCGTGACGTGGGTTGTTGGCCTTGATAGAGTCATGGTTAGAATGCCCATGTTTGTACAAAACTTTACTCCATGTTTAATGAGACATTCCACAATATAAGTCATCTAAAACACCAAGCATACCTAAAATCGATGTCAGCTTCAGAGTTTCAAAACTATGCTCTGCTGCATCATACTTTTTTAAGGAGCAAGTTTGAATGGAGGGACGAATCAAATTTGACAGATGAATCGAATTTGCTTGGTAAATCTGAGGATAAAACTGACAAACATTGCAACAGTAAGGTTGATGTATCACAGAGAGCAGCAGCTGTTTTAATTGTGACCGAAATTAGAAATATTACATCCATTATGTACAGTGTCAATGAGATCGCTGGTGCACACAATAACGGAAATGTATGTTTTTATTTTAAATTCTTGCTACTGTTCAAGTAAAAATTAGAGAAGAAAACAAATCAATACGGCAGTATTGTTTAGAAATTTCTTGCTAAAATATATCCAAATGAATATTATAAATCTAGTCCGCGTGTTAGAAAGAGACAAATCCTTGATTTCTTAATCTTATACGTAAATTATCAATATTTTTGTCATTAATTGAAAACATAGAAATAGAGAGTTTGAATGTATTATTAATGAATGATTACTGTTTAAATCTGAATGTAGTTAATTACGGTAAATCTGTAAAATTTACCCTGAAATTTGCTTGGAAGTAGAGAGTCTCTTTAATAAGTCGAGCGTAAGAAAAAAGGCCACTTACTGATCCAAAACCTATGTTCCATTTGAGAAGTAATGAAAAATTTAACTCACCTGTAAGTGCTGATTAAATTCATTCATATGCCCCATACAACATTTTAAAAAATTCAAAGCTAAATAGTAAGTACATATATAAGCTTTGCCAAGGCTACGTCCATGTACATGTTGAAGGCTGTACAATATCTTTAATAAAACTCCAAATACCGAATTCATTTTTTAAAAGTATACATTGAAATTATTAAAACAATATGTTAATAAAAAGGGACATGTAATAAATAGAAAACCACATAAGTATTTTGTTCCGAGTCGGGGGGGGGGGGGGCAGAAGAACTCGTTCGGTGTATGCACATAGTCTCGGCCTGACAGCCTTGACATTCCTACGCAGTATCAACTCGTTCTTTCTGCCCGATCAGAACACAACCCATATATAATTTTGTCTATTTATTATTCATGTACTTATGTCAGAAAATCGAAAGAATTATTGTCTAGAATGTCAAGGTTGAACTTTGACAAAAGTCTGAAATTTAGACTTATTGCAAGACTGGCATGAGCGATTCCTACATCTTCATCAATAAAGACATAACCTATCCTATCTTTCGTGAAGCGAATTAAAAATGTTCAAAAGACTCATTATAAATTACATAATTAGCATTCTCCAATAAAGTTTCCATTGTTTATTTTTTTATATTGTTTAAGAAAGAATGATTGTGCAGGAACGGAGTTATGAAATATGCACGATAAAACAGTTTGAGCTGACCGTTTTAGTAACTCAACTAATGTTGTCCAAATTAAAACCCATATGTCGCAGGTTTACATGAATATCTACCATGAAAATAATTAAAAAACCTAACTTACCTCAGTTAATGCAGTATTTGATGAAAAGAGAACAGAATATCCATACCTCTTTCACAGTAAGTGTAAAGAAACGCAAGACAAATACATTTACATGTAATACGTCTCTCTATATCGCAGTTTGAACTAAAACTTCATCTGAAATTGTTATATTGTCTCCGTTGTGTTTAGAAGAATCAGAATACATCCGACCTTGTACAGACAATCGTTCCCTCGACTCGATCAGCCAAACAAACATCCGCTTTATTATGAATCCAAACGTTTCCATAGCAACATGAGAGCCACAAGTCGAGCTTTAGTTTTACTCAGCATTCGTCCAATGAAGAATTATCAGAAACAAGACTGCTATAATTTGCAGCTAGAATTGATGAGGTGTTGATTACTTGCTAACTATGGTCTTAGCTTCCTGATCAGCGAATTACATCCGGCAGTCCTTGTTTATTGTAATAGTAGAAATTAGATATTGGCACAAAATGGATGCCGCAAATTTAGTTTAAGTCATATGCAAATATGGACGAACACTGACTATAGCAAAAACCGACATGCGTATATACTCGGGCATTCAGAAACCGTGTTAAAAATGTGAGTAATCCTAAGAGTGCGAGTACACTATTGACTATGAATAGTTTCAAGCGATTTGACCTAAGGATTGTTAGAATTGTCCCAATCATGTGAGAGTTGAAGTACACCCTTTCGGAACGTGCACACATATTGTAATTAACATGTAAAGAGATACATAAAAAAAAAGAATTTCATCTAATTGGTCTCATTCACTTACATGTAAAAATTGACATTTCATAATTTGGCATCAAAACATTTACAACACTTACTACACGTCTACGTTTATGAATAAAATCCTAAAATTAAAAATAAAAGGAAATACTAGTGAGGAACGTTATATAAACTCTGTGTTTTGATATGGCAGTAACCCAGAAGGAAAATTATTGACCGTCTCAAGTATAAATAAGTACCGATAAATAATTCCAATAGCGTGAAAGTAAATGAGTTGTTCGGCTCGCATTCCATGTTAAGGCCAAGCTGTACTGACTATAATCCAGATTACACCCATCAAACATACTCAAAGAAGAGAATTTAAAGTTATTTTAACGATACTTAAGATATTCAAGGCTTTTCTAAATAGCCAGGATAACTAGTGAGGTGTACACATGATTGATTTTCTTTACAAAATCCACTCCTGTGCAAAGTACGAAAGAGCGAAACCTTAAAGAACTGACTAAATAGTGCACCCATTTCATTAATTTATCATATGGAAAGGAAACATTCGTCAAATGTTACTTTGCACTTCAGGAATACAACATGATATATTATATGTTATCTGTGAAGGGCATAATTGAACGGAAGTTTACAGCATGCCACGGCCAAATTAATACTGAGTAGAATCAAACGCTCTCATTGGTCTAGAAAATAAAGTTATTTGGGTTAATCATGTAACGGGAAGCTTTCGCGCTTTTGATTAAGCAAACACTAGATATGAAGTCAACTTCCTGTCAGGCCTTGCAGCATTTTTTTAGGCATTCAGGGCTCACGGTACTAATTCATTTCCCACAGTAAACCTTTGCAAACACCATGATATTCAAAATTCAATAACTTAAAATTTCTGAGTGTCCATGATCAAACTTATATTTATCAGTATAGATGAAACCTGGATATCAGCTTCTGTGTAGAGGAAAGGATATGAGCCGCGGCATTTTCTGGACCTGCATGTGTTTGAAACATGTGCTTTCAATTCCGCACCAAAGAGTCAGGTGCTAATTTTGGCAATGAGTGTTCTAAACTCAAGACTGTTAAAGGACTGGAATTCCATCAATAAAACAATGTCTCTAAATTTTTTCACTTACAACTAGGATAAGCTCTCAAAAGATTCTTTTTCTTATAACATAACTTACATTATTAACCAATCCTGGCCAGCCAAACCCATATATACTCTATTTTATGTTCACCCATTTCCAGGCTGGTTCCCATTTTTTCATACCATTAGTACCGTATGTCCTTCAGAGAGAGAGAGAGAGAGAGAGAGAGAGAGAGAGAGAGAGAAGGGGGGAGGGGAGTGAGAGCACCGTAGGTGTTATTGTCTGCGTCGCATATAAAGTTTGCTCATACCAGTATATATATGCAAGTATCCGGTATGATATGAAGTGGATGCAGTTAAGGGCACACTTGACTTTACATTGTAAAGGATAATTAGTGCACTCATTTCATTAATTTATTATATGGAAAGGAAACATTCGTCAAATGTTACTTTATACTTCAGGAATACTACATGATATTATATGTTATGTGTGAAGGGCATAATTGAACGGAAGTTTACAACATGCCACGGCCAAATTAATACTGAGTAGAATCAAACGCTCCCATCGGTCTAGAAAATACAGTTATTTGGGTTAATCATGTAACGGGAAGCTTTCGCGCTTTTGTTTAAGCAAACTCTAGCTATGAAGTCAACTTCCTGTCAGGCCTTGCATCATTTTTTTTAGGCATTCACAGAGAGAGAGAGAGAGAGAGAGAGAGAGAGAGAGAGAGCGCACAGTAGATATTATTGTCTGCGTCGCATATAAAGATTCCTCATACCAGCATATATATGCATGCATCCGGTGTGATACGAAGTGGATGCAGTTACTGGCACACTTGACTTTGCATCGTAAAGGATACAGCTTACGGGAACATATAGGATGAACAGACGGCGTTTTCATTACACATTTAGGATGATATCTAGCACATACGAGATATGGATTACAGTCCGACGATTGGTAATACATGTCGATTTCTGTTTCTGATCGCATATGCAAGAATATATTAATAGTTTTCTGATAACTTGAACATTGATTTGATGTTCGGATGGATACTGTTAGCAAATACGAAGAGTTGTTGGAGTATCTTGTGTGTTCTTAATCATTTGCTTTCCACATTAACAATTCATCTACACCAGCTAAGGGGCTTCCGGGTTACTTGATTGAGAAAGTGTTGTTATTGATTCTCCATGGATATTTTGACTTGTGGTGCAATTTTGTGCCCACTGCTGTAAGAATAACTTGATGTTGGTCATGCATTTTTTTTTCTTATTCAAAACATGGTTCGGAAACTTGTTAATGTATTCTAGAGACAAGAGGTTCAGACGGTTGTCCCGTACTTCATTGCAAACGTGTATGCCCTTGCATTCGCATACAGTTTAAATCAGCCGAGGATTTAAGGTGATCCAAATGATTATACAAAACGTGTCGCGTTTAATGCTTAGATGAAATAGTTTTGACAAAATCAGACTGTCTGAGAATACGTTTTTCTTAAAAATGCGTTGTTATATGTAAAATAAAATCTTGTACGGTGCCAACAACATTCGAGATACAATTCATTATTTATTTCTTTCGCAAAAGTGCGTGCTGATTCTACCAAGTGCAAAACAGCCGCGGAAAGGTTGTCCATACCAAAACTTAAGTTAGTATGATCTTTGTTGTATGTAATTTCTCGTATTTCAAATAAGTGTATATAGTAAGCTGTAAGACAAACATAGTTCCATTTTACAATATTGCTTTATAAATCATTTTTACCGAAGCGTTTGAAAACCAAATCATTGAGACTCCCTGCCCCTCAAAAGCGATACTACTTTCCAAAACTAGACGTTATTTGACACCCGCAAAGGCTAACAAAAGGGGGGGGGAACCCCGGGGCTCGGGCCTAACAACACTTTTTAATTTTATAAAAGAAAAATTTTGTTTGAACAAGAACTAGGAGAGGCCCGGGTGTTTCTTAACCCAGGGCCCGTGATCGCTCTCTACGGCCCTGGGCACCCGTATATGCCAAACCCTTTCATCCATTCTTTCGATGTGTTTTTATCGCTAGGTTCCTTTGATTATTGTTGAACCAGATAGACATTTGCACCATCCTATCTTTGCGTATCTCAAATGCCAGTGATAATGAATGAAACAGACATTTGCTGATACGAACTACCAAGTCTGTGCACCTCTTGAGGATACGTAAACAAAATGAGGCGTGACCAAATTGTCGACGAAATCGATCCACAATTCTTAAAATCGCACCTATGGCTCAGAACAACAGAGTTAAAAGAATAGTACAATGGTAATTGCATCAGAATGAAATGCCTTGTTTATTTTGAACGAGTATATTAGTCAGTTATTATTCCTTAATGTAGTTTGGTAATTCCAGTGGTAGTTTGGTAATTCCAGTGGATTGAACGCCTATGACAGACAATAATATTCTTACAAGTAATCTTAAAAGTTTCAATAAATTCAAAGGTCTTAGAGAGTTATTTTTAAAAACAATTTTTTGTTACACTGAAGTATATCTGTGATTATATTGTCCTTTATAAATGTCTCGCATTATTAGCATGCGGCACGAAGCTGTATCCATTTACACAAAAATACCCGATATTCACAGGTCGTAGAGAAATATCATTTTAAGTACTGGCAGGTGTACTTTAGTGAAAATAAAAAATAGTTTATGTGATCAATAATCTACCTGTTTTGTACTACGATATCGATAACACTTGATTAAATTGATGCAACATATGTTGCGTTCAGATGAATATGAACACCATTATATGAATACGACGAGCAAACAATTTGGATACGACCTGTATACGATTAGGATACGACTTGTACATCATTACTTTTTATTCAATTAGATTCTACAAACTGTTTATATTCAAATTGCTAAAATCTTGATTTATGTTACCTCTTTGCCAGATGCCCTTTTAAACGAAGGATCGTTATGATCAAAGTAGGAAAGAAAGGGAAACATTGGCAACAAAACAAGGCGAATTTTATATTGTGTGCGTGCAGTTGTTAATGACTTTCTGTTAAAATCGTAATTAATGTTATTAAAGATTTATTAAGATAACATGCTCTATACATGCAACTATCCAAGACTGATCAGGGTCTTCTCTGAATGATTTATATGACCTCTTGTACAATAGTCCCTCAAACAGGACTTCCACATGGCATCAACAGGTGACATATCTCTAGTACCCTTACTCTGTGACAATTGTAGATACATACCACAAGGTGGGATTATATGAGGTCCCCACTCCTTATGGTATTTTGGTTGTCGTCATCTAAGAGATGATCGACCACGGTGTTATTGCCTGGATCGAGTAATCAATAAAAAAAAATATGAAATTAATGGTGGAATAGCAGAGATCTGAGCAGTGACCTAGAATAGAACAACACTAGCCCCAGTATGTAAAATATAACAATTTAATCAGTTACATAAACAAAATCAAATTTAACATTATATTTAAATAATTCACTGTCTCTTAGAAATAGAGTTACAAAACTTTATTCAAAATTCAATTAGTCGTTCTGTTACAATGATAAAACAAATTTTATCATGTGATCGAGTGGCTGATCGAACTCAAATTGCCGGCATGTCAGCATCACCTGGTTGCTTCCGGTCTGTTCCAAATCACTGTTGTTGATAGGTCGGTGTCACCATATTTCTTTTCCTTCTTTCCCTCTTTCTCTTTGGTCATCAACCGTCTTGGTTGTAGACTGTGCTGTCTTCCGCTGTGCAGTACAGGTATGAGATATTTTCCTTAAAATAAATACATTACCCAACCTAAATACGTGTGTCAGGTTTTTCACGTCTTCGATCGAACAATATTCCGCCCTCTTTTTACTCAATGTATTGTCTTATCGTACTTCAACAGAACTAAGCGATGGTCAGTTCGCAACCTGATACTGATACACAAACAACCTATTAATGTGAATTTATGGTTGTTGTTTTTTTTCTTTTTTTCTAGCGGCTATTCGCATTCCTACTTGAATCATGACATCATTAGAACTATTAGGTAAACTATTCCACCCCGCTACGGTTGTAAATTACTAGCTATGTCAGAAGACATGTTCCTAATGCAATACCCCCGATTTTTGGTTGAAAAGAATTCACAACTTAATCACAAAAATTAATAATTAACATTGTGCTTTATTGAGACTAGCCTTTACTATGCAGCCGATCTCTCTCTCTCTCTCTCTCTCTCTCTCTCTCTCTCTCTCTCTCTCTCTCTCTCTCTCTCTCTCTCTCTCTCTCTCTCTCTCTTAATCCTTGAATTTCGTCTGGGAAACACACCCCCTTCCTCGTTTAGCGTATCAAATCATGATTACTTTCTCTAGCCGCCAAAAAGTTTTAACACTCCCATCGAAATAAGAATAATTCTCTCTAGACCACCTTTATTAACAACTCTTCTGAAAAATATAAATTTATGACACATGTTTACTATAGCCCAAGAGTTCCCAAAATTGTTACTCTGGCTAGTCTCAACTCTGTCATTTTCCGCTATTTGACCCTACGTTAACACCGGCCAGTTACATCTGTCTGACCGTTATCGAACGGACTCTAATTCAAATTCAATTATGCCATCACCCTCCCCAGACAAGCGAGATTAACCATCACGGGCTGCCAAGTTATTGCGTGTCTAGCCCATACGTTAATCTTAATGGTTGCGTGTCACACTGACCACTACATAATGAACTGCGAAATTATCTTCAAAATTTAGCACCATTAGAGCACATAATGTGACTTTCTCTCAGACATTATGCTTGAAGATAAGGTAAAGTAAGACATGATAAACGTCATGATCTTTAATGTTTGTACTTCATTAGAGACCATCTGCCAACTTTCAAATACGTATGCATATTTACTAAAATTGCGTCCCTCCCCAAAATGATCAACATACCTCTACATTACCATTGAATATGCCAATTTACACCTAATCAAACAGCGCGTTCTTTTGCGAGATTAGTTTAACTGCTCGTGCTCATGAGCGTAGCCAAACAATATACAGTAAGTTTGACACTCAGCTATGAAAATTTCGCAACGTAGTTAAAAATGAGTAGTTAATATTCTTACTTGTTTACAAATCAATAGATCGACTAATACTAAAGACATTTTGTTCTAAATTTATCGATCTTAGTATCACAAACATATTTTATTAGATGAGAGGAACCCCACCAAATACCATCCATAGGGGGCAACACATTTACATTTTCCTTATTCTCAGTTTCATCGCTTTGTTCTTATTCACCTGTACAATATCTCTGCTATTTCAGTCTAATGACGTTTCCATATTCTTATGATCAGCATGACCCAGCCCGAGCTGAGAACTGTTATAACATATAACTAATTTTAAGAGGTGTGAAGAATGCATAACAACATACTGTAAGATGTTCTAGCAGCTTTATTGAACACTTTTAAGTGCTTTATTGGTATTCATAATTAACATCACTCAGACTGTTGTGATGAATGTTATTTGTTAAAAATTTTCTCTGTTTCCTTTTCATCTAATTGTCACGTTTTGACCACGTGTAATAATGAAACGGTGATCTCACTGGATTGTTTAAATAAGAATCAATTTGTATGCACACCAGACAAAAACCAATTTACGTTGATGATGGTTAGAATGATTAAGATTGTCAGCTTAATTATTGTTGGAATAGTCTAAGCTCTTTGAACAATTTTGTTACTCTTACTCCTAACTACCCTGTTTTATCAGGGACTCCCAAACATTCAGAAATTTTATTAAATGATCAAAATAATTCTGATGATGATTATGAGGAGGATGATAGCATCGATGACACTAACGGTGTTGTCGGTTACATCGCTGAACAGTAGAAGGAAATGGCATTGGTTCGCTAATATATAATAGGGATTAAGAATGATAACCAAAGAGCTTGCTCTAAAATTATATTGCCTACTTTATCCGATTCATGAACTACGGTTGCATTTAGGATACAAAAGCAGTATTTTTGCCGTTTACAGCTATATTACTACTAGTGTGGTTTTGGGGTACTTCAGTTTATATGTCTCTCAATAGTTTTAGTTATTGATCTTAGTTTGCTACATGATCTAATATATACTCAATTTCTAGTACTCAGAACATATATGAGGTAAGATAAGTAATAATGTAAATGTGAAAAATAAAGTAATAATGTAAATGTGAAAAATAAAGTGTACATTCAAATTTTTTTTTTGATTAATGCAATTATCAGTAAAGTTGAAAGCCTACTCCTTAGACGGTCGGAATAAAATCCATTACAGGCAGTGGACCGTGGGTTACCTAGGAACATAAAATCTCCAAAACATAAATTGCACTTACGTGGAGTTTTATATCTTAAATGACGTAGATATAGCTATTAAGAATACGTGGCTTAAAGTGAATATGTTTATTTTTTACATTTCTCTAGAATTCCATCGGTTAATACCTCCCCACTCCGTCTTCTTGATGCATATGGTATTTATATCACCGTAATGGCAATACGATTTAAAATGTCATATCTTTTATTAGGAAATTATTTTATGTACAATTTGTCAATCATAGCAATGGGTAAGTGAATAATTTTGTACTAATATTCATATAATTTTGCAGTAACACATGTATCATCTTAAAACCTCTAAACATGCCCTTTTTTCAAGCAAATGCATTTTCTGACTCGTGTAACGCCTTCGATGACAATACCAGATCTAGACATTATCATGGAGTGTTCAATGTAGAAACGTTAAATAAGTTCTGACCCCGGGGTGGTGATACTATGGCATTGTAGTTTTGCAGCAATCACACCTTACGCTGTTAGGTCCAGTGTACACGAATTTCCTGGCAGTACACTCGGATTGGATGCTTGAACTGGAAAACAGCCGGTGGAATAGTGGATTACAAATGAACATGATTTGGCTTCAGGGGTCGAACCGCGGACCATGGGGATGATGTGCTGCATGTGTGTTCTCTGCACAGCTACTCACAATCTATCCATTACTTTGAGATGATGGCATACATTCCTCTTCAGAGCCAAGCAATTTATCTCAATAATTCTGCTACAACATGGGCTTCATGTACCTCAAACGCCACTAAGTCCTGCGATTGGTTTTCAAAGCATTACTATTTCACCAACAGCAACATACATCTCCTGGGCTTTGCAGATTAAATGGATCTTGTCAAGGGTTTATGTGCCAACATTACTGTGAATTGCTATCAAATAAATTTGTCTTATGAACTTAAATATGATTATTTTATAGGAAATATTAGGCATGGCAATATGCTCAATCAGTCTACATTTGCTTCAAACAAAAGAATATGATCAATTAATTTGTAGGTTTTTATCATCATCAACGTTATCGTTGTCTTCATCATCGTGTTCATGATCATTATTATTACTATATCATCATCATCGCCATCATCATCGTCATCATCATCATTATCATCATCATCATCTTTTACGTCTTCAACGTCCATCAACGAAGAATTAGTTCTTTTTATCTGCTTCTGAAATAAAATTGTATTCTTGTTACGTATTCCTCAGTGTTGAATTTTTTATTCAATGAAAGTAAAGCCATGTCTGCTGATGCGATTCTTCCACGTATTAATCCTAAAACAGTATTGCGTCAAAATAGTTTACACAAAATATCGAGCGTAAGCAGCATGCTAAATGGATTAAATTTACTCTTAGTGCTTTAAAAAACTGAAAATGTCAATTAACCTAAGAGCCATAAACAGAGATTCTTTTCTATGAAAGTCTAAGCCGTACCAACTGTTCAGGCAGTCACTAACGGATACTTCTTTCTTTCTTATTGGTTAAGATGCGTTTAAAAAAAAACAAAAAAAACCGCTGAAAAAGCATGAAACAAATTTCATGATAAACATGAAACTATCCTTACACTGAACATTGTAAGATTCGTATTTGAGAAATGTGTTAAAGATAGAGATTTCTTTGAGCTCTGGAGAACAGCTGCGTTCTCTGGTCTTAGAGGTGCGAAAAGTGCCTCATATGATAATTGTTATTTGCATTATAAATACTGCACTGATAATCACTACTTTTTTGGCTCTCAGAATTCTTTCTCAGTGAGCCATTCAGTCACACAATCATCTCTTCCAATGCTGCCAAGTGTTGCATAACAATTAGCACGCTATGTCATAATTTATAGCAATGCTTTCATTTGTAGTTGCATAACAATTAGCAAACTATGTTATGATCTATTCCAATACTTTCATTTGTTGTTGCATAAAAATTAGCAAGCTATGTCATAGTTTATTGCAATACTTTCATTTATTGTTGCATAACAATTAGCAAGCTTCATCATAATATTTTGCACTATTAGCTGCTGTGTATTCATAAAGAGAGCCAATAAATTTTTCCTATAATAAATTTCTCCCAGAAAAGCAATCTTTACAAGGAAAAGACAACAAACAACTGAATGGAACCAGAACGCTTCTGTCACGATTTTCAAGGGAAGGACGACAGTGTAATTACTGCTTACTGCCACGCCAAAGACCGTTTGAATGCCGACAATATTATTACTGCTACTCTAACGTTGAAGATGGCGTATGCTACTGGTATATTACTATGTAGATCTTATGAAGTCATGCAATGTCTCACAATTATTTATTGGCACGTGTGTATCAATTATACAGTGTCAAAAGCACATCTTGTATTTCTGATGCAAAGGCCATAGTCTATATTTAAGATTGTTTTCTGGATGACGTACCAAATAATCAATCAAGCACGTCAATTCATTCTGGAATATTTTGATGTGTCAAAAATTCCATGTACGTTCTTTCAAGGATTAATTGAAAATGTTCCAAGGCTGTGGCTTGGTTTGATACGAAAGAATAATGGATTGTCAAATTACTAGCATGAAGTGCGTGGATAACTTTGTTTCAAAACGATGCTTAAACTTCGTACAAACTCTGAACATAGATGTTTATATAAACACTCAAGCCGATTTTAAAAACGTATCAATGACTCGAGTCAGATATTTGTAACCTAGAGTATACGAAACTAAATGAGAGACATTTGCTACATCGGCTTGCCGTTGTGATCGATTTATGCTACGTTCAGTTTGGCACTTTAGAAAACGACTTCAAATGGATATACATACGACGATTGTTCGTGCAAAGATTGCAAACGTATACTTTTAAGTTTGAATTTAGTTACGAATACAATTTTTGAATTCCTTTGTAGCCAACCATATAAGCAGGGTTGTAGCAAATGCTGCCCAAACGTGTGACCAATGAGTCTCCTGATGTTCGATGCTCTAGGGTTGTGTGATATTTTGGATTGCGATGTCTGACGTGTCCAACGAGCCAAATGCATAGTTAAGGAATTTTCCAGAAAGATCATAAGTTCTTTTTTCTGCAATTCTTGTTTTTGTTCTGTCATCAAAGTTTCAACAGAGCTGCCCCATTTGGGGGTAAAGGTGTTTAAGTGGATTACGCTTGAAATTATTCGCTTCTTTCTTTCCATATACGTACCGTGTCTGTCGTCTTAGAACCTACGGTTGTCTTACTTTCCTCGTTTTCACATTTTCGAATCTCTCAAAGTAGGTAAACCAGTTTCGTTTAATGCTTTCAGGTAAATCAGTTATATATGTTGCAATAATTGTCCGTTCGATTTTTCCGTTTCAGACAATATGTTCGATCCATCAACGAGGGTAAATCTTGTGGTAAGTGGGACATATGTTCGTACCAATGGTGGAATCCCATCCACTATTTGTGGGAACTAAAGTTAATGTTCATCTTTCCATAAGTTACATTTGTCTACAAGTTCGATGTCCCTCTGGAAAGTACAATACACCTCCTCAAAAAGGTCCAGCGATCGACGCTAACATGGAAACATAGGCTTTTAACAACGGACCGATCAGCATGGGGTGAGATTCTCTTCGTTGAACGGATAATTCTTCATTCTTTTGAATAATTGAATTGCTTTTATCCGGTTGTCGAAGAAAGTGATGATGTTGTCCTAATATGTATTTGTGATTTTTATTGGGAGAGTGGGAAAGGGTGAAGGAAACCATACATTTCTATACATTTAAAGTGCTTGACAGACCTCTTTATTTTGTTTCTTTTAATGAGATGGTTTTGCATCGGAGCATTACCTAAAAGAGCATGAAAGGTACGTTTTCCTTTCTGCGAGATATGTTCGGGCGTCGTCGGATGTGGTGTGACAGTGAACTCATTGGTAAAGAAATCTTTTTCAGAGGAACTGAAGTGATTCCAGTATAGCACTTCTCCCTTTTACAGTAATTCGACTCCACTGGTTGTCGAGACGTCATACCAACCTAACTTTGTGTACACTAGACAAAGAGGTGTTGTCAGTTGTCTAAATAGTGCCAGGTCTTGTTTAGATAGGAGAAAGCGACAGTAGCAGGTGTTGATGCAGTGTCAACATATCGAGGTTTCTGTGATCACGTTGTTGTTTCTTTATTTAAAGTGAAGTGGTAGTGTATTTGGTTTTCCTATTCGAGGTATATGACATTGAGCGCGAAGTCACTATTACCATCTTCTTTTTCACTTAGATATTTGTAATTTGTTTCTGTGTGTTTTGCGTTCTTAGCTGATTAGGATCTCATTGTAAAAGGAGAAAAATAATCACCGTCCCTGAAGCGGAGAGCCCTTTTCTATCCGGAGAACCGTTTATTTCTTTGTTTGAGTATTGATTCTTCGATCAGCCAGTTGCTACTTTACGCTTTGCAAAGACATTTTGTGTTCATGATGAATGTGAATAAGTCCTGATAGTAAATGACATGCTGTTAAAGAAATTCATTGCGACACTTGCTTGAGACTGGCATTTTTATTTAATGTCGATATTAACACACACACACACACACACACACACACACACACACACATGCACACACACACACACACACACACACTGAATTCTTTAAAAGCGCTTGGTTATCCTTTAACATCCTAATGGTTTCACTGACTGAATGCAGTGGTTGTCACATTTATAGCCTTATAAACACGACGAGTTTTGAGTTCATCATGGATGCTCCCGAGAATCACTCTTCTTATATTATTGAAATAGCAATTGTAATTTTAGTTTCACTTCAAAGTCAATGCATTCTCGCAGCTCTAAAGATAGTATCTGAATGTGCTCTTCTAAACCGAGAATTGGCATTAATGCCTTTTGATGGAATATTCATAAAGATAATCTGAGAGTAAACTATATCGAAGAAATTCAATTATAAATTTAAAAAAGGATACATCCTAAGAGAGCATCGTCTTGAGACAATATTTCTTTCAAAGGTAGTTTGTAATATAGTTAATTTGTCAATCTTTTTCATTACCTTCCTTACACTGAATTCGGTTTATCACTACAACACTGTATGTAGAAGTCGTAGCATCAAAAGTCTTACAAGATGTCAGTAGCTGATAAATGACTGACACCACTGAATACTTTGACACATCGACAGTCACGTTAGCAGCTTTAATGACATTGAGAAAGTGCCCAATGATCACACCATAATGTACCAAGATTAGCTCTTCACCTAAGCGTTTGAAGAGTTTTCCTTTATCGTCGATGAGCTGAAAGTATTGACTTTGATCCAACAAGTATTCCGTCTTAGGCGCAAAGGATGTTTTACGAGATTTCCCAACGAATAAGTTTAGAAAGCGTTAGTCTTTCTTTGCTCTGTTCCATGTGCTCCAAATCACTGCCGTCTAGTGATCGGTACCATTTCCTGCTTCTTTGTTTCTGTCTGAAAAATCTCATTGACGTAGCTTAAAAATTCCTTCCACTGATGAGTTGTCTTGTTACTTATTGTCATGTGACAGGAAATGCCAAATTTTGAAAACTTTTAACAGTCAGCACACAACTATTGATTTTCGTTTTCGTTGGATAAAAAGAGAAAAATACTTTAGCCATTTGCGTCATCCCAAATATTTTACTTACATGCATAGACAAATAACTCATGAAATCTTTAGACTCGACTTACGTTTCCCATTTTACGGAAATCATTGTGGCTCCTTTCGGTTCCTTTTTCTCAAAAGAATCGGACCGTCCAATCTTGTGAAGTAGTGGGCGCTTACTGTAACTTGCTGTTGGCGGTAACGATTCAAGCCATCTCCATCCAAATCGTAGTCCTCTGAGGAAAATCAGAAAGGGTAAGGGGGTCATAAATGATCTTGTTACACCTGTAATCGTGTCCATTCCGGTGTATCTGTTTTAAATGCAAAAGTGCGCGGTCTAAATACATCTGAGATTGGTTGTTGTTAATCTTGACATTAGTTTGTTTTGGTTGTGGTCAGTTGCTGTAACATATATTAAATAGATTATAGTTTTTCCATCGGTCATCTCAAACTCATCATTGTATTGTTGAAATTGTTGACGTTTGTCAAAGAATCTTAGTATAGGTTAATTAAACAGGTGTATTAAATGTAATCCAGACGGGAGTTTCCAAACTATTGTGGGTGATAGATTTTCAACTCATCCAACTTAGACTCCAATAAGTCTGTAATAAATGCACTGCAGGGATATGGGACTTGTACTCTTTAAATATGTTAGTGCAAGTTTGAGTGGGGGATTGGGAAGGGCGGTTTTGAATATGAATCAAACGTTTCTTCTTCAACATCGCAAAGGTGAACGTCTGCCAAAACACTTCGGTGAGTGTGCGCGACACAGAACACCGTCGTCGCTTTCTTCCACGTTTCTTCTTAGAATGGTGTGATCGTTTCATGATGGTGAACGATTTGCCTATATTGAAACTCCGTACGTAAAAGGATACTTTTATTAAATTCCGTATTCGAAACACACGAAGATGGAAGAGCCAAAAAGCCACACTTCTAGGTAACGATTTACAGAGTGATTTGAAACGACACAATCCACAAGACTATGGAGAGATTCAGCATTTCTCCTCTCGAGATAAAAGTTAAAATGCCTGTTATGTGTATCAAAAGAAAGAACATTGGTTTATAAAATGTCCACATCGTCAAAGAAACAGAACTGCTAGGAAAGGAGATATCACGTCTAGAGACAAAGGTATAGATACTTGTCATTGTCACGAGAAATGACATTGGTTTTCAGTGTCCAGAGCGTCCGAAGAAAGTGCTAAAGAAAGAGAAAATGAACACATTTCAGGAGCAGAGAAAGCAGCAGAAGAAACAATTGTAGCGCAAACATTCAAGACAAGACATTCCAGGGAAGACAAAATAGCGTTTTCGTTATGTTTGAAATGCCATTGGGGTTCTTAATCACGAGACTATACGTTGAGTTTTCCTTCTTTTTCATTAGATACTGACAGACATGTTAATATTTGTTTTTGTTCCGTCAAAATGTACAGTAACATTAATATTGTTTGTTCCATCAAAATGTACAGTAACACATTTATCGTTTCTTCAGTACTCTGTTCATTCCCCTACGTCTGTACACAACTCATCGTTTTCATCTCCTGATGCTTTCTAATTTCCTTTCTTGCTTTTGTTCAAAAGTATGTTCTTCTCCTTTTTTAGCTGTAAATAAGCTCTTTAATTCTTCCTTCTGCTTCTTTTTAATAAATATTCATATTCTGGCAGTGATTGTAGTAAGTCGGAAAAAGGTGGTACATGCACGATAAGAAATCACACAAAAACAACTCAAAGTCCTTCATTTGGAATAATACTAGACACATCAGCAACAGTAGTGGAAGCTCAAAACGTGTTTTAATCTGTTGCTAGACTATAGAGAGATGCGTTCACTCATTGTTTCATCCACTCTAACACAAGTCAAGATGTGGACCAACGTCGAGTTATCTACTTTCATTTCCAGTACGTTGTTTGACCAAGGTTATCTCATATATGCCAGGTCAACGTGAACAGTCATAACTATCATTAATGCTTCTCGGTGGAAAAGAAGAGTGTATATTGTAAAGGAAGCTTGTTGAAAGAGAGTGTTAGTGTATGGACTTGCATTGCAGAGGAGCGGTGTCACCAGTGTAAACAACATTTTGTTAACATACCAACAGTCCTTTTCAGGGCCACCTAGATCTTTCAGAAATACTCAACAATTGTCAATATTTGGTTTCATGTTTATTGGTCCTTGTTTTTTGTTTTATCTTCCACACCAAATGTAAATCCTCTCTCCTCTCTTTTGCCTTTTTGAGACGTGATAGTGCATAAGTAATATAGAGTGTTATTATGAGAACATCCCTACACGTTTCCTCTTTTGCTAAACTTTGGAGCTGTATGTATAAAGGTATGAGTGAAAAATGTAATTATATCTGTTTAGTGCTGCTCTCACTTTCTCTACCCCGTGTTTTTTTAATTTGCATTATCGTTTTTTAGCATTCCACTTACGACTCTGCTCCGTAGTTGCGGGTTCTGGTCAGTAGTTGGTATAGGTGCTTGTGAGCACGTCTAGGTGTTGCTGAGCAGGTTTGGGTACATGACACCAGGTTTGGATGCTTGTCAGTCTGTCTATATGTTGGTCAGCCAGTGTCAGTGTTTTTCCCATTGACCTCAGACTTTTAAATAATGTTAAACGTACGTTTTTTTTATATGAACATTCCACAAGACCTCAGTCTGCCAATTTAAAGTCCCACGACATTTAAACTGTGGCGTAATGTTGAATTTCCCTTGACGACATAGGGTCCCATTTTACGCCACGTTGTCACGCGTACTACTCAAGAATCTGTTAAACTAGTCAGGTAGGTTTAGTGGAGCTATGTCGTTTTAAATAAAACACGGTTGTCTTTCCATGTTGTTTTGAATACCTTTATAACATTTGAAGCTCATAGAAGTTCCAAGAATGTCCTATTTTATTTTGATCAATAAGTAGAGTGGGTACGCCATTTACTTTATCAGTTTGCAGATACTCTGAACTTAGTTTGTGGCAAGATGAATAAAATACAACAAGCTGAATTTAGTCAAAGGATTAGCTTTATATGTCTTTAAACATATTGTAAATTAAGTAAACACTCTGATTTCGATACTAACGTTGATTGTTTTTGCAACACGATCTTTAAATTTGAATATCATAGCTCTTCGGTGAATCAGTAGTACTCCTCATTAGCGAAATGTCAGTGTCAGAACTTATAATCTTGGATCCTGAAAGAAGGTACAATGATACATGATTATATTGTTGTGTATCAAATAATTGTTGTTATAGAGTACAGTGTAAACAATGTAAACATTTCGATCCTCTATACGTGCATACAAAGTACATAAATAAATGAGTACTATTTTTCGCTTATTAATCTCATAATGTTTTATTTTTAATATCTTTACCACTGCGGCCTTTCTAACTCAACCTAAAAAGTATTAAAGGTTATTTAAGATTCACAATAAATGGATGAAGTCGGATCGACCAACAATGGCAATGAATCCTCTTTAATGCATGCAGACCGAATTTGATCATTTGGTCGTGGTCTGCCACATTTGTTTGTATATTCTACATGACAACATAGATTTCAACAGTGATCTGAGTTGGTCACACAATCAATGCAATCAAATAATTTTTCCATAATTTCTCCATAGTTCTTACTTGTTTTGACTTGTCACAATTTTCTAATGCAAGAAGCATAGACAGATGTATTAGTGGAAACTGAATCTTTCTTTGGCCCAAACGTGCAGATCAATATTTGACACAAGGGCCAGATATTAGTGCAGGGGGTAGCGATATTCATTAATGCAGGGAGTAAAGATTGGTTATTACAGATATGATCAGCATTTGCCGTTGATATAGATTGGAATTTACTCGAACTAGAATTGATCACCGTTATCGCAGAATGAAGAAACTTCGAATGCTCAGTATGAATCAAGTAAAAGAAAAGTATAGTTACCATTGTGGTATTTGCCTTCAGCAACACTAAAGATCTACTATTTTAATACAGCAAGTAATTGTCTCAGGGAAAATACTTGAGATCACTAGTACTTAAATGGATAAGTATTCCTTTCAAATCCGACACTCCAGTTTAATTTCTGATTCCATTTCTTAGCCATCGACCTGTCATTGCTCAGATTCTCGCGCCATGAACACATTGTCTCTTTGACACTATCAATTTTTCTTGCGGAAACTTCATTTGATCAACACTAACGAGAAATTCGAATGAAATGAGATATTATCAAGGTTAACAACCTCTTCAGCCCAACGTTGAACGCGTTGGCATGCAACCAACGATGAATATTTCCGTGACGAATGGAATGTATCTTGTGAATAGAAACAGGATATATTTGCTGAGTACTGATGGCGAGAGCTTGGTACAATCCAAGGTCGATTCCTATTCTAAATATTAACGTTGTTTCGGTACCATTAGATAGCTCAAGAGAGCGAATTTTGGTCAGAACATTAATGGATTGAGAGACAGGCCATTCAGTTTTTGTCTATAACAATAACTTTAATTATTTATAAGCTTACAAAATGTTTGTTTTTCATGAAAAAGAATGAATTCAGCTCGAGGCAACATCAATTAAATGAAAGTTAAAAGTTTTAGCACCTTGAAACGTTTTCCCTTCATTTCAAAATGGACGCATAAACGCAAAGAATTCAAAGCTTCTGACCACCTCAGAACACGTATGACCAAGTCTCAATCAGACTTTTGTATTGACATACCATACTATTCTTCCTTTCATCGTCTTTATTCAATAAAATATATGCGTATCTTTAAAATACAAAATAATGAATAAATTAATTTCATTTGCGTGCTGTTAAGAGGAGATAAATTTAATATTTAGTTTTTTAAATAAATAATTGAATTCAAGAATTTAATCAAACATGAGAAATGAAAATTGTCTTGAAATAATTCTTTTGATTCAAGAAATCTTGTGCCCCATTTTCTGTTTTTAAACGGATGAAGTTGCCTTGTTATTGTCGCAAAAATACTGTTATATCTAATTGATAATCAATACTGGAATAGAGAAGAATATATATATTTTTCATAAAAAGTGTAGCGGGCTAGTGAAACGTAAAGGATTTATTTTCCTTGTTTGGCATTCATTTTGTTGAGGCAGTATGGATACTTCGTGTACGTAGAGTAAAATGAAAACATTGGAATGAATATATGCGTCAAGAAGATGGATCTGTAGCAAAGTATTTTGACAAGAATGTAATACCTTTCAATTTATTTGTTCGAAATTTAATAATCGTGTCAAATAGTACAATATTTGATTCAACATAGGACCATTGCCAAAGGGGTATAAGGACATACAAATCAAAGAGTATTGCTAACCATATTGTTATTGGTTGTTAATGATTCTTATTGGCTGTTGTTGCCATTTACCTCAAAGGTTGAATGGGAATAAATAAGTAAACATTCAAAGCTGATATGTCAACACTTTTTCCTTTTCATCGCACACAGGTCACATATTTTGTTGTGAAGGGTCGATTACTTAGAAGACAGTCACAGTATGATTTGCTTTGGACAGCTCCGGTGGCCTAAGTGGCTAGATGCAGGAGGTCGCGGTTTCAAACACTTGCCGAGTCATACCAAGACTTCTAAAAATGGTACTAGAAGCTGCCTCGCTAGGCTCTCAGCATTAAGAGGTTAGTGCTAGGATTGGTTGGCCAAGTGTCTGGGTAGGACATGATGCCACATGTCTGCAGCATGATGTCCAGTGCTAGACAACACTATAAACTGCCACACTACAGACATCTTAGCGGTATTACTGAAAATTTTTAAAGCTACGTTAAAAATCCAAATCACACACACACACACACACACACACACACACACACACACACACACACACACGATTCGCTTGGCAATGGTTCAATTACTTTGTAGTCCCATGTAAAAATGCCATAAAACCGAATTGAAATATACCTTACTGTGAACCATATATTTGTAGAACTGCTCTCCATTCGATTTTATGTTTCTATTTTCCAAACCAACATGCATTGTTTAATCAATAGAATTCAAGCACAATTTTGTCATTCCTATTACATATTGTAAGTGTAATGTAAGGAGTGTCTGAGGGCTATTGCAAAATCAAAACATTTTGCCATTTAAAGACTGATGCATTTTATATCCAGAGGCCTCAAAAGGCTCATAGTATTTATAGGTGAACATTTACGTGCATCTTGATATTCTCCCAACAACCAATGATCTGGTCAGTAGAGATTTATTTTTACAATTAAATCCATTGTAAGTTCGTTCAATTACAGTGCCAGACAATGTTTCTAGTAAACGAGCGCTATAAAAGTTTCCTTGAAAGCCAAGTTTCCTAATAAGAAGGATAATTAAAGACGGATTTTTTTCTGGTCAATTCCTTAAAGTGACCTTTAGCATATTGTAAGGCATGTGCCTTAGTATAAATAAGTGTAGTTGTGTAAATTTTGTGTTCGCGTTTTCTACACATGTAGCCTGCAGGCCCTTTGATGGCACAGTACTCTTTATGCATAATTCTATTTTAATGAAAGTTTATTTTTAAAATCGCAATTTATTTTGATCTATTCAATAAAACCATTCAGAAAATATTGTGCTATGATGCAAACAACAATTGTTCAATAGCATGGCTCTGACGTGTGTCATGTTGCCTTTGCGTTTTCTACTTGAGATACGTTTTGTTGAGTGTGATGGACAAAGGTCAATAGAGCATCCTTTGCACATACTTTTACTGGTCGTTCTTGCAATGAATGTTGAGTGCTGTTATAAAATTTAAGGAAGAAATTAACAATTTTGTATTTTAAGTATGCAGTTCTAAGCTGCTAAACGTGTATATTTAAAAAAATAAATAAATAAAATATTTTTGTAATGGGTGGGTGAAGATAGAGGGTCATATATATAGAGAGAGAGTATAGTATATATATATATATATATATATATATATATATGAAGAGTTATATATATATATATATATATATATATATATATATATATAGCATTATAGTATGTCTAGCTTGAACTTTTGGAAACATTTAGTGTCAGTAAGTTAATCTTAGTTTTATTTCGTTGGAAGAAATGCTGAAGTATAAGGTTGGTAGAAGCCCAGTCTTACCCTAAACGTTTTGAATAATTAAATGTTCCTTTGACTTTGAACTTATTTTGTGCGTTTATTGTGTCAGGTTTGCCTCAGAACGATGTACATTCAAGCGTGTTGTTACCGATTCTACTTGGGTGCCTTTCAATGGATATTTTCTTTTGGCCACATCAAATACCACCCTCATCAAATACCCCATATAAATATTCTTCAAATCAAATTATGAACAAGTTAAAAATGGTTGACGTAATAATATACAGCTAAATTTAAACTGTTATATTGAATTTAAGCGGCATAGTTGTTCTTCATGACATTAAAGCAAGCGAACATTTAAGTTATTTAGCACTGGAAACACATCAAATCTACAAAATACGGTAGTTGTTTCGTTTGTTTGACAAGCATATCTAGTCAACGTCAAAGACGTGAAAATCTACTGTAAAAGAGATGATTTATAAATGAACTCCAATCATGAAAACAATAATAGGCTTTCGTGCGAATGGTCGATATATTTCTATTCTGGAATTCTTTTACTCATATTTTCACACAAATAAATTACCTACGTAAATTCCACAGTTTTGCGCTCCACATCTAATTAAATGAATGCCAAAACATCTCGTAAGTTAACATTTGAATTTACTCTTTGAATGCGTTTATACCCAAGGGTAATAAATTTAGCAATGAATCCTGAATGAAAGACACATTCCGCTTCAAACTGTATTAAGTATTATTAGCTATTTCACATTATTCATCACTACAACATATGTTCAACTTTTGAAGTTTTTAATCTGCATTGACATGTATATAGATAAAGAGAAATGAGGAAGAAAATAAAATCGGCAACTTTATGGATCTATCTATATATATATATATATCTTACATATTTGTGTGTCTTTCAGTCTCGCTGTTAGTTCGTCTGTCAGTCCGTCTATCTGTCTGTTCGACAAATCGACTACATTTATATGTAGATTTAGCAAATCTGTGCATTTATGTTAGGTCAGTTCCAGTTAGTTTCAGGTGCAAAACACCTATCTTTCTGACATGAGATAAGCATATGAAAGTTTGGTGATGATCATGTTGATACTCCATTAGTGCCCCCACCACACTTCTGAAAAAAAAGAAGATTATTTGCCAAATATCAACCACCTGACATTGTTTCTTATTGATTTCAATATGTGCAATTACTGATATCATGTTTTATGTCGGTAGAATGAGCAACACTCTTAAGAGGATTACACAGAAGCACGCTCGATTATACGTATAACAGACACACCATACACAATTTTTGGTTTTGTGAATCACAGAAGAAGGAGTGACAAACACAATACTTTTGAAGATAATATAGTTTCTCTTGACGACTTTCAAATGTGGTTCCTACGACTTTGTAAAGAGATTTGTATGCATCCAGATCAGTTAGTATGCGGGTCAGAGTGTGAGTGATATTTGTGTATATTTTTGTGACATGTTTTGTCATAAACATCTGTATTAAACTGGGAATTGAATTTAAATATGAATGGCAATTTAGGATGTCAGGTCAGAGATAAAGCAGATCGGCTGAACATTTAAACTGTGAATAAGGGACAGAAAGAAAATTCTTTGTTCAAATCACAACGCAATGTCAAGCAGAAACCCTGAAGTAATTTGCAGAGGTGTGTCAGGACTTTCATTAAAAAATAATTTAGATGGTTCATCGTTATAAGAGAAGAGAAGAGTAATATATAGGGATACATGTAATCTTTGAAATGATAACAGGAAAAAAATTCAAAATAACGACTAAAAGAACTTGATAATTCAACCCCCCACCCCGCAAAAAACCCAAAAACAACAACATGTACTATCTGATTATTGTGTATGATTTTCTTGATTAATATAGACCAATATTTAAATAGTCTTGGATCGTAATGTTACTGCTTGGTCAATTTTCAATACCAAATTGAGTTATATATTTTATTTAATGCAGTATTCTTTTCCCAGAAGGTAGTGGGGACGAATTTTAGGTTACAAACAATTAATTAGTTATCAACAACGGAATTAGCCTATGCATAATGGTATATTAAATACGGTTTTTAAAACAAACAATGGTGCAAAATTATGTAGAATAATTTTGTAGAGATAATTTAACAGTACTTTCTGTCGTGGTCAGCTTGACACGTAAAGATTACGGCTGACGAATGGGTTAGACTCGCCGTAAATTGTTGACTGCGAGGGATGGAATCTGTTCTGCTTGGGGTATAAATTGAACATTAATTAGGGCTCGCTAGGTTAACGGTTAAGAGCCATATAACAGTGCAATGTTAACGCAAGGTCAATAGCGGTAAAGTGTCAAGAGTTGAGACTAGCCAGGGAAGTCGGGGGCCATTTGAAACAGGTGTCATAAAATACTATTTTCCAGAATAATTTTTTTAAATGCAGACTGGACAGGATTATTTTAATTTCGATGGGAGTGATACAGAGTTTTGGTGGGTAAAGAAGCAATCAATGTGGGACTATTGGTGGATCCCAGAGGAAAAGTTCGGTATTTAATTATTTAAGTTGGGTATTACATTTTGTATTTAAAGGAAATAGCTCCACACCTGTATTGCACAGTGGAAACAGCAAAGTCTGAAACCAAGAGGTTGATGACCCATAGAGGCAAGAGAGAGAGAGGCCGATTTATCAAAAGCAGTGATTTGGAAAAGACCGGAAGCACCAGGTGATGCTGTTATATTGGCAATATGAGTTTGATCAGTCGCTCGATCATATCATCCAGATAATGATAACCAAAAACCATAAAGAGTGGGGGAGTTGCACGCGCTATACTTGCCGCGCTTACGTACGCCGCCGCCATATATATAACCATATATACATATATATATATATAACATATATATATATATATATATATATATATATCTCTGTGTGTGTGTGTGTGTGTGTGTGTGTGTGTGTGTGTGTGTAACAAAATAACGTATTTCTTTGCAGAAGAAGCCTACGCATAGGTCAATTATAGTAGACGCCCATGTACAGGCACATTATACCAATAGTAGGATTTCACTTCATACCTTTTCTTTTATCGCTGTCACCGTTCACATACTACTAGATGTAAGCAAGGAGGTTTTACTGGGGCAAATGTTTCAAAAATAAACCGCACATCATATTATTTTCATCCTTTTTAAATTTTCCACTCATTTTGCGAATGATGTAGGCTTGCTTTGCATGTCTTACCACAAAAGGAGAGTAATCTGTACAAAGGATGCCCATTAAGGTATATAAGAAGTTAACTACAGGTCTATGCCAATAAAGAAAATTTCCCAAACTTGAAATCATGCCTTGTTTAGTTAACAGGCATACATAAATGTACTGTAACCGTTTGGAGCTATGTTCTGTTGAAGCATAAAGCTGCTATCGTCATGACTTGATATTTTTATAAATGACAGTTTCAAAACCTATGTATTATGCCATTAAGCAGACATGCAAAGCATGACGGTTTGACACAAGTGGTATTATTTTCAAGCAAACAAGAAAATTGATGGAGGGCTTAACCAAATTATATTATCGAGTCTGTCTGTTTAGTTTGCCATCATCCGAACATTTACATAAACTTGCATTCAAGGATAAAGAATTTTACTCCTGAATATGTATCATTTCTTAATCCTGTCTCGGACTCCAGCCGGAAGCGACAAAAAAGACAAAGACATGACTGATCTATCTCTATTGGGATCTTTTATTTTTTGAAGATTGTGTGCTTTACATGCAAAATGTTATACATGTCACGTATTCTCCCTTCATAATGGATTTAATCTCCTTTCTTCTGTCCTACAACAATGTAACGGAATAAGTCCTATTTATATACGTGCCAAAGGGTATCGATATGTACTGTCCGAAAACACCAATTTTCTCTAGGTCAGTAATTTTATCCATAATTCCTCAAAAGAGACCAAACAAAACAAACATAATGTCGAAGGCTGGCCAAAATCAGTAAAATCTTGAATCATTTCATCGTAAAAATGCACAGTATTAATACCTTGATGGTTTTGACTCACGTCTAATACACCTCCATTGCAAAGGAAGATTCATGGCTCGGCTCGCAAATCCTCCAACAGCAGCGCGAAGAGGGAGAAGCCACTCATGCAGAGCGTGATTTACTTCGAGACTACTAACGTCAACGTGGCGTGGCACCTACAGTTATTGCATGCGTACGTATATAGTTAACGTGCTAATGTTTGAAGACAAAGAATAAAGATACAGACTGAGTATGTTCCGCGTATTAGTTGCTGTCAGTCAAGATCAGTCATTGCTTGAATAAGCCTATTTCGCTTTTTAGAGCTTGGAAGTAACTCCATCCAGCTGCCCACAATTGACGCAACGCTCCTTGAGTCTGAGTTCTGATTCGTTGATTTTAACTTGCCTTCAGCTTTCTAGTCACCATGTTTCAAAATGAAATGGCAGTATTGAAATAGCTTTTCAGCTTTCTAGTCACCATGTTTCAAAATGAAATGTCGGTATTGGAAAAGCGTTTACCTACGCTTTCAACAACTCCCGTCCTCAGTTTTCGCATCAACCAGTGCATGGTTAAAAAGATCATGCAGCTAAAGTTTAATGACGATATATAATTCCTTTATTATCCAGTCTGACTTTTCTTGATGATGTCTAAAAAATACTGCGCAAGTCAAACCAACTAATACGTGCGTTTCTTTGCTAGAACCACAATACGAGCGGCTGTTCATATCAAAAATTGCAAAATTAACGTGTTAGTTAACTAACCGACGCGTTACTCTAAAATGTAGCGTGTGAGAAACAATTATTTCGCAGAAATTCTAAACGGTACAAGTTATTTAGATAAAATTAACGCTTTACTTTTTATATGAATACATTTAACCAATGAAAATTAAGATTACAAATCATTTGATTAGTACATGTATTTCACCAGCAATGTAAAATACATTGTGAACACACATCAAGGTGCAAATCATAGGTGTTAGACAAAATATGTAGTCAGCCCTACTGTAGTTGACAGATATTTATGTAACTCTTTAAGCAACTAAACATTTATCTTCACGTGGTAGAAGGTGAACCTCATATACGAAGCCTTTCCATTATTCATATTCATCTCTTGCTGATGATCTCCTATATGCAGCTTTTCCATTTCTCTTATTCAACTCTTTCTGATGATCTCATATTAGCAGCCTTTCCATTAATCGTATTCATCTCTTGCAGATGATCTCATATATGCATTCTTTCCACTAATCTTATTCATCTCTTGCTGATGATCTCATATACAGCCTTTCTATTTGTTATATTTATCTTTTGCTGATGATCTCAGAGTGAAAGTTTTATTTATACAGTAAGCTGGCTCAGCTGTCTTTCTAGATTGGAAATTAAAAGCAATCGTATTTAAATAAACATATAGTGAGCCAAAACAAAGGAGTGGCTATACTCCCTTCCAGTATGTTTTTTTTTTTTTAACATCATGATGAGCTTTTCCACGAAAGAACTGTGTATTTAACCATTATGAGCAAGCAAATGGCTGAGGAAAAGCTACAAAAGTAAGGAAACCATACTGTATTACGTGCAGTCACTTAGCCAATCTTTTGAATAAGAAATCGAATTCCAGAAAGTATTCCCAAAATTATATTGAACTAGTCTGTAACGAGAAGAGTTGTGGTGGACAGCAAATATAGATAGACTGCGTTAATTTGTGTTGTACGTGTTCCATAATAATTAAACATTCGTAATGCTCATGCTACTTTATACAGAACTTGGAATATTTTAAATTAAGTTTTAAATGTGATAGCAGGGTACTTAGTCTTTGAGAGAGAGAGAGAGAGAGAGAGAGAGAGAGAGAGAGAGAGAGAGAGAGAGGGGGGGGATGCAGGAGAATTATTAATGATATTCGAATAATCTCGCCTACTTGGTTGTGGTATAGCCAAATGTCATTTACAAAATGTAATAACTGTAAAAATGGTCATTTATTTACTTACAAAACTGTCAATGGACTGTTCAGGTACAATGTATTTATAAGAATTAAAATGCAGTTCGATATTGCATATTACACGCAATAGATAACAGCATAAAACTAGAATTGAACGTTTTCATTAAATTTACTGTGTTGAATAATGACGAAAAAGTGCATTGTGGGTATAACCTGAGTCCTTTCGTCCACCGCATGTGGCAAACATCTCGATTCCATGTAATGGAGGCTGCCATCTTACTCTTCTTCCAAGTCAGTACAGCCCCGTGGCTGAGAATCATATTACACGTATCCCTATATCCTGATGTTTATCAAAGTTTCCAAATGGAATGTACCACTGTTAATAGCGAAAATAATTCAGAAACATATGTGAAAAAACTGCTATCAACTAAATTATTCCTTTGTTTACATTTCACTTGCTGTGGTTTCACCATATGTAGTTCTAAACTTGAAATCAACCGGAATCATCAGTCGTGAATTGTTAATACCCGTCTAAAAATAATGAAAACTACTTTAATTGTGCTGCGTAAATATGCCGACTTTACACACTTGTAAGTCGAGTAAAACTTCCAACAACCAAGATCCTGATCTGCCATACCATAATGCGCCTGCAGACCTGTTGTATGTTGTTTTTCTACTGATTACTCCTAGCACTCAGGTCTACCGTCGGATTATGAGCCGGCAGATCGGGGTCTGTATAGTTTGCATTTGGACTCAACCTATAAGTTACTATATACGGTACATTTCGTTTCTTTATAAACGGTACACATATTAAATTTTCTTGCAACTATGAGAACTATAGTAGCTGCACAATATGTTTCCAGTTGTGTGTGAAAAAAAAAAACCACTTAACGAAAGGTAAAAATTGGTGTTCAAAAGAAGAAAATCGTTAATTATATGAACAGTTGAAACTAATAACGTACGATATATGAGAAGCTGCAATCTTTAGAACAAGACTGTTCCTTTCTATCTACTGGATGTTACGACTGTCACTAATTGTTGATTGCAAACTAACTCTAACGCAACAAGGTAGAGGAGGTGAGTATACATGTAGATGCCTGCGTGTTCTTTTAAAGTGGGATCTTTGGCGTGTCGATTAGGCCATGCACAGTTTACACTTACATAATTGCAGTTGCATTAGTTGATACATGAATGGAAGATCTCCGTTGGTCAGAGCGTGATCATGTGATCAGACCCAATTGCGTTTATTTCTGTATAAACTGTACGGAAAACTACTGTATACTAACTTCTATAAATAAAAACGTGCATAGTAACTAACGTAAACACTGAACTGCAAGGCAAACACAGTGCACGCCTTTAAAACGAAATAAAAAAGGTGGGTTTATATTTTATTTAGAAAACTGAATAAATTGATTTGACAGAATCAGATAACACATCTTTGCTGTTTTTCTGAATATAAATAATTTTTATTTGACTAAATTTGAAAAAGAAAAGTTGGGAAACTCAAAATCTGCCAAGAATATTGGGGTTACAGCACTTTCACTGCAGCTCGTTATGAATGAATTTAAAACAAAAGGTAAATGGATATACGGATTGCAAGGATGGGGTGGGGGTGGGGTTCAAAGACTAACATTATAACAATTGGTTTCAGTCCAACAATGTAAGATCCCGACCTTGATAATTACGATTTGGGGTGGGTAAGAGATCCGCTACCCCCCCCCATCGTAAATATTAGTGTTGATGTCTTGCACTGTTGAATATTGGACCCCCATCACTATAACCATTTACCGATAGTCTTAATTTCATTTGCAAGTAGCCCCTGTAGGTAACCTAAACAGTTAATCAAAACGAAAATAGATTTAAAGACGCGAAAATTGGTTACTCACGTGTCTGGACAATAACGAATCATAAGTAACAATAAACTCATGGGCGTTATTTGTTGTGTGATTCGGCAATTGACAGTTTACACCACGATCAACTCAGAAAAAAACAATATTAAACACTTAATTGTCGATTTAGATACGTACATATTATTTGTGTTCATTGACATTTTTATAGTTGTGTTAACTATTGATGTGTGTGTGTGTGTGTGTGTGTGTGTGTGTGTGTGTGTGTCATTTGAAGACTTTTGGTAAGTCAGTTTGTATTATACTTTAGCTTAGTCATTTGCAAATACATGACATATTTTAGAAAGAAGAGTTTATCGAGGTGATTTAATGCCACCTGTGTTCGACATAATAGCAAATTTAGGCAAGCCATACAAGTACTGTGTATCAAGAGACGAGAAGGTGACTGTATCATAGTGAATAGATTCGGTATCCACCATATTATCTGATAAAGATGAAACTGATGAAGATATAAACTGAAGAGAAAATTACCACAATTGTTGTACACCACATTTCAATTCCGCAAGATTGGAAGTTGCATATATTTTATCACGATAGTAAAAATGCTACGTTTCAAAAAAACAGGTGTGTATACATTTTGGATGGTCAAAGAATAGGTTGGCAGGGGATAGTTTCGTAAATTGGCTCCTGTAAAATTTCTTAACTTAAGGCTATTGTGTGACTTTTTGCAGCTTTTATTGTTTAGTAATTAACGATATGGATATATTTGTGAACCAGGTGTTTCGGGCTTGTGTTCTTCTTGAAATTTATTTGAGGCACCTCTCATAGTAACTCTGCAGCACGTTGATAGTGAAATACCAATAATCGGCTAGGAAAACGAACTAGCGCCCCTCCGATCTTAGCGGTAAACATGTGGGTTCAGGACAAATAGAATATCTCAAAAACGGCTTGGATGGCAACTATTTTAAATTGCATCAACCGTAGGAGATCACTGAAGATAGTAGAGAATGGTGCCAGCGCTGTAACCTTGAATTATGAAAGTAATAAATGGAGACTAGTGAATCTTTTATGGTGTAGTTACAATGGTTGAGCTAAAAAATTTCAATTGAATACAGCCAGGCAGGCACATTCATTGCTAAATGTATAGCATGAACCAAAAGGAAAATGAACAGAGATTAATAAAATATTCCAAAATGATTAACTTGGGATCGTCATCATTTTGTGGCTGGCATTATTTTCTTCATTATTATTACCAACAAACATGTACAACAGTGTCATTGTGTTTCTCATAAAATGTTGCTTATGGCCAGTATAGGCCTCAAAACCTTTCAGTACGATATACTTTCCAGGTTTGCACGACCGACTGAAATTATTTTAAGTCGTAAACATTATCTGCAGAAAAACAGCTTTATGTTTAATTTACCTTTTTCTTTTTCTTTTTTTTTTTTTTTAATAACTTCAGTTCTCCTTAACACTCAGTGGAGTAATGATAAGTGTTGGACACATTTTGTTTCAGTGGATATAAACTCCCTTTTGGTCTACCTTACTTCAATGTCGGTCAAGAAAAGGTGAAGAATTGTTTTTATTCTAAGGTTTTCTTTTGACAAAGTCACTTCTGAGTTTTACCGGATACTTTTTTGAAGGAAATAGGACACCACTAGTACCAGACCTTTTAGCCATTTCTTCACAATAACAGTAACATCACCCGCCCACCTGCGTTTAAGTAAGCTTATACAATTGCCCTTATTTTCATTTTATTCAGTCATACATGAAAGTAGGTGAGCCTGACATGACAGTTTGTGTACGAAAATAGCAAAATAGTTCATTTGAATCGGTACATAGCCTGCAGTTGTCCAACTTCCTTGAAAAGATATATATATATATATATATATATATATATATATATATATATATATATATATATATATATATATAAACGAAAAGACAGCAATATTGAAGCTAGAGGTGATAAAATGCATTTTATTTTTTTATTTTTTTTATTTCCATACAAGATTGGAGATTCCCTGAACGTTCGTTAAGGGAGATAAATCTCGTAGGAATGAAACACCAGGTAATAATAACTAAAATGGACATCAAATTTGTAGACATTGTTTAACTGGTTTGATAATCAATCATACCCCTCTTTGTTTGATGACCATATCAAAATCCACATATTTAAAATTAATTTTTTTAAAATTTTAATGTGACGACATAAATACTAATGAATTCCGAGAAAACATTATTTACTTAGACAATAGCAGTTATTTACACAAACCTTCTGAACACAAATGTTAAATACAAACAGAGGATTTCAAATTATTAAATAACTTGAATTTTCGGTGGTAATTACTAACTGGATGTCGAGATTTGCATCACTTAGCTCTGGATATGGGAGTCATGGTGGTTAAGCAGTTAGCGTGCCGGACTCGAAAACCAGAAAGGTGCAATTTCGATTCCTGCCCAGACCAGACAGGTTGACCGACATGATGTATTCCTGGTCAAGGCACTTTGCTCCGTTTTCTACGGCATAATACTGCATTTCTTGTGTTGATGCCTGTTTAAACACCAAAGAAACTTCTCTCACCCTTTCTTGTACATGATATGGAAACTGTCGTTACTCTATCACTTGGGAGCACATGTGAACAAAGAAGGAATCATGTCAACATCTCACTGCGTCCAATGACTTGTCAACATATTCTGTTCTGTGTGTGTGCGTGTGTGTGTGTGTGTGTGTGTGTGTGTGTGTGTGTGTGTGTTTTCGGTACTAAATTGGATCTCCTTTTCATTTACCTCCAACTGAATTAACATTTTGTTTTGTCCTTTCTTTTGGCGGTATATTTATTACATGTAGAATATATACTTTGGTTGGAAAGTATTTTTCTGTAATGAATATATTTCAGAAAGAGAGTATGAGGTATTCAACAACCATCTAATTATCATACTCCTTACTTCTTTAAGTTTGTTGTATTCACATGTTAATTTAGGCTCCTTGATTCCTTTAAGAAGCTTCATGACTTTTTTATTCATATGTTCATGATCGAATGGCTTAAGAATAGCTAGAGTGACTTTTCTCTTTCTTTTGAACAAACCTCAAGTAACCTTGAAAGGGTTTTTGACCTTGACTCTTGCTGAAAAGAATATGTGAGGATTTTACAATGAGTTAAGGTCTAATGAAGCAAAATTTCCAATACACACCTGTGTAAAAATTGTGGTAAACATTTCAATAAAGATGAATCTCCTACGCTTTTCAATTTAAGACTTCGTTTATCTTAGATCTGTAAAATGCAGCAACAAACATTGGCCATAAATATAGGCATTATTTTTATTATCGAAATTCGAATCATTTTCTGCAGAATCAATTGCTGATGCTAGGGTGATACGACAACAATTATAGGTGCAAAATCAAAAGAAAGGTTTGTCGTTTATAAATACTTTGATGATACGGAATGTTTTAAAACTGTTGCACATTCAATTTTCCAAGTTCCGTGTACAATTAAGGAACAATAGGAAAAAAGGTATAAAACTGAAAAAATTACTGTATTTAGCAGACAGACAAATTTCCTTCAACTGTTCAAATTTAATAACATCAGAAATTTTTGTATTTCATCTTCTCGGGAAAATAAAAAGCTAAAACATCAATGTTTAGCCTTTGACTGTTCAGAATTAGAGTGAGGAATTGTGATACAATACACAACCCCGAACGTACCACTGCACCATGGTTTATGAATTGTGATACAATACACAACCCCGAACGTACCACTGCACCATAGTTTATGAATTGTGTCACAATACACAGCCCTGAACATGCCGCAGCAACATTGGTTTATGGATTGTGTCACAATGCTCTGTCTTGAAAACGTCGCCGCAGTACCATTGTTTATCAACATTTATCTAATTGAATATGCTGTGATATTTCATCAAAAGCAAAATTTACGGGCTGGAAGCTATTTGAAAGTAATACATTGAATTAAACTAAATTAATGCCTTTTATAATATAAAAACCAACAAATATATATTTATAAAATTGAAAAAGTGACATGTTAGTCTCGTAAGCTACTGGCTCAATGGTATTGGTATATGTTTTTCAATATCTCTCTTCTTCACTTTCAAGCATTAAGTCTCTCTCTCTCTCTCTCTCTCTCTCTCTCTCTCTCTCTCTCTCTCTCTCTCTCTCTCTCTCTCTCTCTTGCACCGTTAACTTTGTAATCTACATTGTAAAATTGTCATGTACTGTCATGAACATGAATTTATAAACAAAACCGATCTAACGGTGACAACCACATGTAATCTGAAGTAAAGAATAGGAGTATCTAATATCAAGGGACCTAACCCCATTTGTCTTCATTTCTTTTTAAGTAGAGTTCCGAGTAAAAACAACAGAATATATAAGCGAGATAAGTTACTTATCAACGATATTCTATTGTTGAACAATATTATTGGTCAATACAGAAGAATTGGTATTTTTGCCCAGATTGACTACATTCGGGTAGAATTTAATCTAGTTGAGTCATTTTTGCCTGTATTAATTTGGGACACCTGTCACGTAGAGGTCATAGAGGTGCGACGTATCTGCAATCTTTTTTTATTTTCTGATTCTTTCTTCCCTCCTCCAATATGATTCAAAATTCATAAAATATGAAATCAAATCATATATCACGTTGATCATGAAACGATATCACTGACCATCTAAGTGAATCCAAGTATTTTTATTTCCACATGCAAAGTTTTGACGCGGTATATGCTTTCAGTGAAAACGATATTGAAAAACAAAACGAAACAAAAATCAACAAAATGAAACAAATGTACAAACAAAAAACAAACAACAACCACAATTGCTTAAGAATTTTTTTCTGATATTCTTATTTGATCAAGTCTCTGGAAGGCAATAGCCAGAACAATAGACCTCCGTCATACGTATCTACTCCTTTCTCTAGCTAATTCAAACAATGAGACTTTTCACAATTATAATTGCAGAATCTCTTAAAGAGCGTCTAGTTAAAAGTAAAATTGTTTCTCATTATGTCATGAACAAAGATAAGCAAGCAATTAGTCCCAATCAACTTAGTTTAATTTTAATTACGTTAGCAAACTTGGTTAAAGTAATTAAATGTTTGTGTGTCTGTTATCTGCATAAATTAAATCCCTTTAACCTCATGTCTCTGACGTTTAATTTCCTGCAAATTCTTAAAACATGCATATTTTCAAAAAAAGTAGTTTTGCGTTTATTTTATAAAAGTACCACTAGTTTTATAGTGCGTTTTTAAAAAAAAAGAATTAAGTTGCTTTTATCAAAAATTAATTATGAACATTTTGGTGACTTTGGAAATTTAAAAAAATATATATTCATGTTTTGAAGAAAAGCAACTAGTTTTTTCCACGTATTTTATCCTTGTGGACTTGGCGGTCGGACTTTTGTTTGGGACCTGAGGGTAGGAATTTTGATTGACAATGCAATCTCAAATTAAACAATCAATGCAAACTTGCTAGACAAAGTTTCAAATCAGACAGACGCTCATCGGACAGAAACTAAAGTTCGGCGTGTGGCGGTGGTATACACTGGTCTTGATTATTTATAAAGAAACGCAGCGCATTATAAAAATGTATACGTAACAGTCTAGCACGTCTTTTACTACTACTATACCTGGTAGATGCTGTTTTGGTATGTAATAAGTCGACATTATTGAAACATTATTTTACATGAAAGAAATTTATGAGTTTGTAGAGCGTTTTCAGCATGAAAGATAGGCAGAAAATAATTAAATGACGGTTTCGTGCAAGAAAAAGTCGAAAAGATAAAATACTCCCAGAGTAATTGCTAAACAGGAACTTCAACGAATAGTTGATGAATTGCTTGGTAAATCAAGTGTAACAAAATTAAAGCTACTTGGACCAAAAATTTTTAAAACAGCAGACGACTCATCTGTGCAAAACATACAACCTGCTATAATACTTCCACAAATTTTTAATCTTGATAAAGGTATTGATACTGGAGTTTTATACGATAAAGAAGGAAAGAAGTTACTATTGACATCTCAGATAACGTTTTTGTCTATTGCTGATAAACAAAATATAATTGCTAACCATGGAAAAAGATTTCTATGTTTACGTTAACAATTGTCCAGCCCTATAAACAAAGATAGATTAAGAACAATGTTAATGTATAGTGAGCAAAAGAAAACAACTCAACTTCATAAATCGCGTTAAATAACTGAAACACAGATAGATATGGACACGGAGAAATTACTGAAATATCTAGAATCGCAACACAGTAAAAATCCCAAACTGTATGTGTAAGCAGTAGATTTTCCTGTACAACACAGTAAAAATCCCAAACTGTATCTGTAAGCAGTAGATTTTCCTGTACAAGAACAAGATGTTACTGTTGCAAAAGTCATAAGTGGTATAAAGTTAGTTTTTCAAAATCGTGGCACGGGACAAAATAATGTAGTGGTTTAGAAGCTGAGGTAGACACTGACAGTGATAATGTGTTTCATGTTCCAAATAAATCATACATGCTAAATAAAGACTCATATTTTGATAAATTATATATTGATCCTTACAAACTCTAAGACTAAAAACTAGTTGGCAATTACACAGTTTTTGCATACAAATATTGGATATGATTTGATAGAACGATGGAGTAACAATACGAAAATATAGTAAAAACGCATTTGGGAATTTTAAGGAATTGTTTAATTCATCAGGACTGGGAATGAAAATTGATAAGTCTTAAAATTATATAGAATAAAATGCAATAACAATAATAAAAAGCTCCAAGTCAAGTGGATAAAGGATTAGAAGTCCTGTGCAGGAGTAAAAAAGCTGTAAATTCAACAAAAGTTCTTGAAATTGTATTAATTTTAATAAAATTATATAACAACAATGTTTTAAATAAACCATAATTTGAAGCAAAAGTATAATTTAACAAGCTTCAATCTATATACTATCCTTGTGAACAAAATATTTGCTTTAATTTAGAGCAGACACAGATGAAGATGTAATGAATTATAAAAACAAATGCCCCATGGAAATTTAGAGCTGGTTACTAGCTACTATTACCTGGATCAATTGTAATATTGTTTTCCTTTGATAGAGATCGAAGTGTTGTTTTTAATAGACTCTGTTGACCACGATTTTTCATTCCTAATATAAATTTGAACGTTTCTATTTGTACTTAAGTAATAGTTAACAACTTCTTCTGAGATGTATAGAATTCAACATAGGTGCAGAGTTATTTTTGGTCACTTCATTAATCGCCCTGTTCTTTTGAGTTAGATTTATTTTCTACCTGAATGTAAAGCACTGAGTTGCAAGGTGAAATAGTGTTTTACCAACTCCTAAACACATTATATTATTGTACATATGCTCCCACTGAATTAAAGTAATGATTTCTGTATCACTTCAAAACAAATTCACTCTTTCTATTTCATTATGGATCTCTGTCATATATTTCCTGTCTGTATTCTCTTCATTGGGCCTGGCATGAAACTCGTGAATTTATAATGTATTACATGTTTGTCACATACAATCTAACATTTATTTATGTTTTGTTGCAGTTTATTTTCTAATGGCTTAATGTGTTAATTGTATATCTCGGTGTCAAGGTACTATCCGGAATGGATAGGTTATCTTCCCTGGCAAATTATTTATGAATTTATTCACTGCATAGTAGAGTATCTGAACTTTAGCACTGACATACCTTTTGTGCATCTTTAACGGTGTCTGTCTTTGTTCACATCGCGTGTCCAACTGATTTTGTATGACATTTTTCTTATTCAAATGTTTGAAGAATAATTGTGGATTACTTTATTTTGCTTCATAATTCGGTACAAGTAACATAACAAACAAATTGAATGATAATGCATTTATTTGCAAGATTTAGCAATAATGAATTTCTATTTGCCTCCTTTGTTAAGGGTTACCGACATGCGGATCAGCCTATACATCTTCGGTGTTAATCAGCCTTAGAAACTTGTATTGTACGAAAACGTCTCTTTTGTCCGCACCAGTATGTGAATCTGTTTCCTCTGTGTGTGTGTGTGTGTGTGTGTGTGTGTGTGTGTGTGTGATAAGATTGTACCTTTCCTCGAAGAGCTTTTATATTACTTTTGTGACACCCCTTTCTACATTTTTCTTCTCATGAGAAATATTTCCTGGCTCCTCATAAAAATGTATTTCATTAAAACAACGTTTGGTTTTAACCTTAACTTTGACATTTCTGGGTCTATAACTGATGTTCATGATTCGAGTTTCACACTGTGACTGCAGGATCTGTTTTGTACTGTCAGAATTATATTTTGCAAATGCTATATTATTTCTTGGCATCAAGGGGAGTTAGTATCAACTAACGGTCTAGCCAGTGTAACTTTCGGCCTTAGGTTCCAGGCACCGTCACTCATGAATCACTCCTGTGACAAGTGATGCTAAGCAAACTGAACCTCTTGAGTGCCATACATACTTCTTAATATATGTCTCAATTGTAGGAAAATTCAAACAGATGTTAGACAAAAAAAGGTGGATGAAACCATGTTTATTACTTAGATATCAAATTAAAACAAATCGCAAATATAGCTTTAAACTCTGTTAAAGCTAGTCAGTAATAGTGTTTTGATAAGACAATGGAAATTCAAAGAAACAAACTGATAGAGGATTAGCCAAATCAAATGAAATGGAAGGAAAAAAGATGCTAAAATCAAATTTTAAATCCCTTAAAATATTCGACGAATAGTATACGTCTTATCAAATGCACGCCAGCCCCCCGCCCCCCAAGAGTCTGTTTATTTAGGGGATTTTGTATTATAAATATATCGAAAAAATTTATATAGTAAGAAAATAAGTTTGTTATTTCCAGGTTCATAAAGTCTGATTGTAGAAATAGTAACAATAATATAATGATGATATGGGCAAATAGTCTGATTGTAGAAATAGAAACCAAACTATATGTGCTGATATGACGAAGAGTACTACCAATGTTTCTGAATGAGGTGATCGCCTAAAACAACATCCATTATGATCTTGTAATTTAGGCTTGTCAAGTTTACCTTCTCATATTTCGCTGTTTGAATCTGTAATTTAATAAACCATGCTTTTAAAAACTGTATATATTACATTTATTAAGTAATTATATTCCATATTATGTTTAATGTAAGCCATCATATAATGCAGCAGACCCTATGCAATCTTGTTTATATGTGAGCAGACAGCGTCGAGTAATTTTCTTTACTGATTGGTACTTATGATAAGACGTAAAGCTAATGGTTCGGCAAATTTCTCTTTGAATATTACACGAACATGATTGTCTAACCTTGTCTTATCACAAAGTAATCTATTATATGGGTTTTCATAATAACAATAATCACACCTCTCATCTTGCTTATTTTCTGATGATTGCCAGGGGAGAAATCTTTATTACCAATTAATGTTAATCACTTTTTAAGCAATAATAGAAGGCTCTTGGGATTAATGTCTAACATGCAACCAGATTAGTTTTGTACAAAATTTGTTTTCTTTCTTACGTATATTGTGAACATCTCTTTTATTATTCTTCTATTGTTTTTGTGGTGGCAAGAACCTTATTAGCAAGTGTTTGTTTTCTCATTTCCAACAGCATGATTTCATATTTATATCATTTTATGATATTGTTTTCTGAAAAAATCACGATTTCCTTCTTTCAGATATCACACATCTTCCTTTGACGATTCTTCTGCTGCTCAGTTTTACTACATCGATAAAATGAACATCTAAAATGTGACATTAAATGTTGGAAAGTGACTGCTCGCAATTCTACAATATATGTGTCAGATTTAAAGACATTTGTAAGGGTGAAAATTTCTGTCGATCTATGAAGAGCACATTAATTAGGGCAGGTGAACGATCAATTAGATTTATGGGGACCGGGGCGTGTTAAATCGCCATAATGCACGGATATTTAATGTCGGTGTCATAAGAGGAGTGATTCTTAATTAATCATTCGTTTATTTAACAGTCAGACAGACTGGAACGGTAGGGTTAACTTCGATCTGGTATCGGAAATGTCAGATTTTGAAATTTTCCAGAATCAGTTATTTGGAAATCTAGAGGTCACGCAGACTACAATTTTGGCGCCTAGTTATAAAAGGCGGGAGATATATTTAATCCGGATTGGTTACGCTAAATAAGGGGCGTGGTTCCCACATGAAATTTCTTGGTTTTGATATGCCCCATCGCAAAATTTAGTCAGTCTACGTTTTTCTGCAAGAGAAAACAAAGGTAGGAGACTCCGAGGTTGAATTTAGAAGAAATTCTCTCCTAAAACATTTATCCAAGGGATCGGATGTCTGGAAAGACGACGGATACAATTCTGGCGGTAGAAGCGAGCAAAGTTTGAACGCACAAGGTATCTGCGTCAATCTCATGTAATTCGTTGATATCAATATAACGATTTGTTTGGTTTATTTGCTTATATTTGCATCAATTTATTCGTCTAAATTCGTAGATCAATTTTCTTGATATGAATACAACTGTTTGAGTTCATCTATCTGAATCCGGATAATGATCTTCTTTATATAAGTTTGACGAATTGTTTGAATGTGTCATCTTGATTGTTATAGGAAAATAGGTATTCTAAGAATTTCATGCCTTACCTTAGTTGATATGAGTTACGAGAATCCGTGTGAATTCACCGACCTTAGATGATTTCACGTATGATAAAGACTTGAGTGCGTATTGACTGAAATTAACGTTGTTAAGCCATGAAGTGAGATTTCATGTATGCTAAAGACTTGAATGTGTGTATTGAATCAAATTAACGTAGTTAAGCGATGTAATGAATTTCATTCATTCATTTGTGTAATTGAGACGAGAACGGAACTGTTATGTCTCGTGGGATGATAATGTGAGTCAGGTTGAAATAGCCGTTAGGAAGTACATTAATCTTATGAAAGTAGGTTTGTTTATGGTCTGCCATGTTTGGCTTGACCAGATAGCCTTTGGTATCTGTTTGAATTCCGATAGAACGATATCTGACATAACGAGAGGGGAGTAAGGATTTTTTTCACAGTAGGATATCTGACAGGAAATTTAGGTTGCTTCTCTGTTTGTTTTGAAAGGGGGAATTAGCTTCTCTTAACGTATCCACGACCTACTTATCCAAGTAACTACGTATCACGTACTTACGTATCCATCTACCCACACAAAGTTCGAGGGCCGAAAGAGGAGAGACAATAGAGAGTTTGGAGAAGAGAAAAGAAAAGTGGAAAGGACCAAGAAGGACAGCCACAGTGAAGTTGGAATAAACCGGAAATAAGCAGGTTACGAAGTTGTGCAAGGCAATGACTTCGATTGTTCACTCGATTCTATGATGAACCAATTCTATCATTTAAAACAGATCGGCTATTTATATAAGTACATTTGTGTTTGAAATTCGGTGAATAATTTATTTCAAAAGAAGCGTATCTTCCTAATGTAATGTATTATCACAGCTGTTATACAATTGATTAAATTGTTGGGGTTTTTTTCATGTGCGGGGGCTCGTGTCATTCTGTTTATATATCTGCTCAGATCTCTATCTATTCCACCTATAAGTTTCATACTTATATTAATATTTACTCGATCCGGGCAATAACACCGAAGGCGATCACCCTCTAGACAACGATAACCCAATAAAGCGGACACCTTGTAAGAAGGTACAATCCGTCAATCAATTCCACCAACAAAACAACCCACCCCCAACAAAGTGAGGGGACTCCGTAACAATATTAATGACTATTTTCATAAGAAAATATGGAGATTAGTTTTTCATTAAAACATTTATTGCTTAGATTGCAACGGTGAGCATTACTAGGTCCGGTACAGTAAAAGCAGAGAAGAGCATAACATCCTTAAAGATTTTAATGATTGTGAGTTTACACATAAAAGGTTTGGTTCTTTATTTTATGACTTTTGCCATAAAACATGAATGATGTGATCTTGGCAAGTTTAAGGTCAAGTTTCGTAACAAACGTTCCACCCAATTTTCGAATAGTACTTGATTTCAGTTTCCAAGAACACTTATCGGTGCCCAGTTCCTCCCTCGTTTTCAGACATGATCGTGATTGTGCTGAGAACTCAAATTGCTACATAAACAATTTTATTATAAAATAACAATACAAATGATAAAGAATTATATGACGTTTGGCACGATTATGTAATACATAAAGAAGGCTCTACAAATGGGTCATAAATGTGTATCAAGTTAATTTTGTCTGGGACTGAAGTTAGTAACGCTGCTCTAGGCATGGCACCTGCATTCCCAAGAGGTCTTGTTGCCTTTTCTCTTTTGCCTCTTTTGGGTTAAACAATCAAAATTCAAAGCTGAAGTACAAACACCGATCTTTTAATCATATATTAAGTTAGAGAAAAACTAACTGCAATAAAAAATGGCGACGATGTAAGTATATATGTATTGGATGAAATTTAAACATTTCAGCAAACGTAGAAATACCACGAACCACTATATATATATATATATCAGTGGAACATATAGTGGAGGAATTAAAATAAAATACACTGGTTTCAGTTTATCAAACATAGATAAATAGGACATTGTAATTATGTAATTATGTCAACCAGTTGATGGAAAGATGTATTTGAATTAAGACTTGATAAGTGAATCTGATCTGTTTTTATTGAATAAACATAATAATAACAGAAACATTTCTTGTGCTAGGTAATACAGATGAAGCAACAATTTGATAATATACTTTTTCAACAATATCAACCTTGGCGAGTCCTTGCCTTAAATTACTAGATATACTGGAATATTCTTGTTTATACCAATGATTTCTATTCTCCTAAGTAAACAAAACTAATGTCTGGGTTGTTTATTGGTGATCTTCCGATAATGATATAATCATTTGAATAAATCATGATTTTATTTTAGATGATGATTCAATTTCCTGCTGAAATGGAGTTTTGCCAGTGGTAATGTCTTCGAATTGGATGTTAATGTCGTGTAAGCTGATTTAACAATCACAATACAAATAAGCCCCATCATCTACTTTTGATATCTCAAATAGCACAAAAGCATCGTCTGGCTGAATATCAATTTAAATGTTGGCAATTTAAGTTCATGAAAACTATCTTCGCCGTATGACACGGCGTTAAGCGCTGCTCTTGACTATAGTATTGGGATATCATTCACATTTCCTGACGAATTCTTTCATGTCCAATAAAATGTTGTTATGCTTGAATTGCTTTCTGTCACAGATAAACCGACATGTATACATAATATTGTTGAAACAACCGGTCTTCTTATAGCTTGGTATATTACCAGACTGATTAGAAAAAATTGTGCTGGAGATAAATATTTCTTTATTTCCGATTTTGTTAAAAAGCTACATGGGAGGGAAACAGGATTTGAATTAATGACGATGCCCTTCCGTGTCTAGTCCTGATTTAGTATGCTATATGAGGCCCACTGGAATTGGGGAGTTAACTGAGAACGTTCTGAATGGCGTTTTACTTGTTATAACAATGTTTTTAATTTTTATTGCGCTGGGAAGGTTTTCCGACATGGGACGATAACAAACTATAAATGTATATAATAACCATTTCGAATATAAATGTTCCCGGCTAATACTACTTCATTTTTATTGTTTACGCGAAAAACTACCCGACACGTAAGGAGGTTGTACAAGGATTTGACAAACTGCGCCAATAAAGCACGTCAACATATTAGCTGCCAAAAATGCATGCCACAGTTGACAAAGTAACAAACCATGATTGCAAGGGTTATAGAATATTTGATCACTTGTACATGCAAGAATAACATCGTCCTCGTGTAGTAGTAGTAGTAGTAAGAGTAGTAGTATCCTGATCACCACGCAAAGACTCTCACATTCATATCCTTTACCTCAGAACACAAAGTATCAGCAATACCAACATTAAATTCACAGTCAGTATGAAATCTAGGTGTCACTCTCAACAGCACTCTCACTATACCAACAGGTCATGAACATATGCAAGGTTGCATATCTGGAGCTAAGACGCATCACTTCATTCGCAATTTTCTCTCGGTTGGTGCCACTTAAACACATCAGTGTTCCTTAGTACTTTCAAGATTGGACTATTATAATTCACGTCTATCTGATTCGTCTCAGTATCTACTATAGAAATATCAAAAAGTTAAAAACACGTCTGCTTTGATCATACTTACAGTTCGAAGAAATGAGCCAGTCCTCCCTTGCTCTCTAACCTTCACTGGCTACCCGTTCGATCCAGAAAGAAAAACAAATTCTGTTCACTATGCTACATTTCGTTGACTTTTTCCAGTCCAATATACCTATCTGACCTCACCCATGTGTTCACCCCATCTAGAAACTTACTCTCCTCTTACGACACTCGCATTCTCATTGTTTCCCCTGATAAAACGAATTCATACAGACAACGTTCAATTGCGTATCATTGTCCTTCTACGTGGAACAAAATGCCCATAGATATTTGACACAAGGACACTGTGATCTCATTCAAGAGTGCTTTTTAAACTCACTTATTTAGACTACAGGAACAAACTTAAAAGACTTAATAAGGTTAACTTCCTTAATTATTGTCAGCATATTTTCGTTTTATAAATTCATGGTGTTTGTTTTTGTAATCTTGTCGTTTGTATGTTTTTATATGTTATATAATACATTAAAACACTTTGAGCTTCTAAACATTATGTTTAATCCTAAGTTTACATTATTTTTATTATTAGTAAATTGCGAGCTGTTTTGTTAGGTATAACAGTTTATCATAGTATTGTGTTTGTTTCTAAATATCTAATATCATTGTGTGTAAATGCGCGTAAAGATTATGCAAACACCCCACACCCCCCGTGCGTCTCGGTGAGAAGGAAATAGGTTTAACAAGTTTGCTGTTATTGTTTTAATTTTTTACGGCAATGGCAAAAAGATCATATTGTCAGGTTCACAGGGAAAAATAAGCTCCAACTTGTTGTAATTTAATAAAATAAACGAAAAACCTAGAGTGTTAATTTAAAAGTATTCCAATGATAAAAGACACCCCAAAACGTCACGAAAGATTCACAATTCATATTTTTAAGAAAACCGAAACAACTTAAACAAAACAAAAACGAAAACCTAGTGGTATTTTGTCAAATAAAGGCAAAATTGTAGCTTTTTTTTTTCTTCAAATAGGGACACAATTGATTAGGCAAATAATGAGTGCCAGTTAACGAATCCATATTTATGAACATCTCGATGGGAGGGTACATATGGTAGGACAGTCGCAGAAAAACTTAGTCATATTCTAGTAAACACACAGATTATTCATTTCTCAACATTTATTATTTCCGAAAAGAGACAACTACACTTATTGACCTTTGCAACGCCATTTAATTTTATCGCTATGTTCAACTGGTCGAACCAAAAGGTCTTCGCATTAGTTTATGTATAGGTGTTTTTCATTACATGCGGATGTTTGCATGTTAAAATGTAGCGTCAAATCTATTTACATGTACGTAATATAGAATAGTTGATAAAAGCTTAAGCTTCTTCCATTTTATTAATACTCATCACTGTCGTACCTATATAATCTACACAAATGGATTTATAAATTCATTTCCGACATCATTGTGCAAAACAAACAAAAAAATTCTACATTTTCCTAACTACTCTAATCTTCGAATACCTGAACTTTAGTCGCGTGTTATGTACCTTTTATAGCGATCTTGTCGCTTACTTTTGAGCGAAATATTTGCTTTAAAGTAATACAATTTGGGGACCCCTTTATTGCTGGATAGCATCTAAGGGGTTCTATGTGAAGTCCATTGATAAGTTTTGGTTAAATCTAATTGAAACTTGAATCAACATGTTAAAACTATTAGTGTAGCGCAATAAATCCAGGAATTGTCTCTCTCATTTTACGGACGCTTGCAAGACTTTGTTAGCAAGAGGATCTTTGTATCCTCTTAGATTCTAAAATCATGTTTTCATGTTTGTTTGAAAACACGTAGCATTTGACAACATATCTCAACATTTTATTTTAAATATTTTTTCATTCAAGTTTAGTATTAACTCTTACTTGTGAGAATGAGGATGAAATACAAGATCTTTTATTTAAAAAGGGAATATGAAAATGATGACACTGGGCAGTCAGAAGCAAAATCTACATGTATGCGATGGAAGCCTCTTGCGAGTTATCTGTAAACATGCTATTCGGATATATAAGCAGGGCAGAGAGGCTGATTAGTTTTTTTGCTCTGCTATGTTGTTCAGAAACATCAATGCGATGAAAGTAGAGTGTGGGCTTGATCAGCTTGATCGCATACAGAAAAGTCCCATTGCCAGTCAAATGACGTCATAATTTAATTATTGATCTTATACTCCGATCTTCGTTTCGATTATGCTGAAATATGCAGTTTTCTTAACTTCGACATAATGTGCCAGAAATCGTGATATACGCCCTTCGTTCCTTT
>JAECUM010029533.1:0-14769 GCA_016617855.1 Megalonaias nervosa
TGTGTGTGTGTGTGTGTGTGTGTGTGTGTGTGTGTGTGTGTTAAAAGCCATATTTGTTATATATATTTCAATTAAAATTTCATATACCAATATCATGTGAAGTTTGCACAGTATGTTTATTTATTAGAAGGCACACACATTCTGTAATCTATATAATGTTTTTGGTGTGCTTTTTGTTTATTTTTGTTTTTCGAACACCTATCTAATAATAAGGTTTTATGACAGGATTATTTTTAAAGTGTCCGAAGGCCGCTAACCTCTATCACACATATATAGTATATGAATAGTTGGTTTAGTCACGCAGTAGACTAATCAAACAAGCTAGAGGGATGGACAATAAAAATATCACGTGATGGTAAGTCTCCCGTCCCACCTCTCTCTCTCTTTCTTGTTTGGTTTGTTGTCAGTATGTCAGATTTACCACCCACACACACACACACACACACACACACACACGCACACGCAAACACACACACACACTCTTTCTCTCTCTCTCTCTCTCTCTCTCTCTCTCTCTCTCTCTCTCTCTCTCTCTCTCTCTCTCTCTCTCTCTCTCTCTCTCTCTCTCTCTCTGGACCATCGTCTTAACCTACGCGCGAGCATCAGTGTAAAAAATGAGCGTTGCAGATTTTCGCTGTGTCATGCTACGATGTCTCTGAACCTGTAAATGATAATAAAATTTACAGACAAACCAATTGAGAGATGAGGGATAAAACAATGTTATGGTAGGTAGCAATTTTAATTAAAGTATGCTAATGACATGGGCCAACTGTGAATAATTAAAGTGTTTGAATTATCTCTTGTTGGTTCGTCATTTCGCTTAGCCTATATTCCCCACCCGATTTAATATAGTCACCGGTGACTGAATGGCTGCCTGTTCAGTGTTCAAGAAGCTAACCATGCCATGTTTGTAGTGCTCTACTTTCTTAATTTATACAATCTTTCAAAACAGAAAAAAAAACCTTATTAATTTCCGAAGAGGACTGAATAGTTGCATCAGGTGCAGAACTACATTTTGTAGCGGACACACTCAGTATGAATATGTAGAATCGATCGGAGATTACGCTCAGTATTTGATGATCTTAGTTTAGCAAGGTCAGAGATATAATATGGACAAAGATGGTTGAAGGACTTATATGTCATGATTCCTTTAAAATAAAGAACACGTTTTTGTATGGGTAGCCATTGTAGACATGAAAACAAAACATTCGAGGGAGTCAAAATAGAAAGTTTCAGTATTATTCGGGCTGCCCTTTTCTGGAAGTTATTAATTCGTGATAGATTATAATTGGATCTGTTTTTCCATAATGTACAACCGTAGTCTTTCAGTGGTAGCATATATCCCAAAAAATAAAGTTCAAGTGATTGTGGAGGTAGAAATTTCGACAGTAATTTTAACAGTTATTCTTTTGACTACCATCGCACATAGGTGATCAGTATGTACATTACAGCTGAGATGTTGGTAAAGGTAGATACCAAAAAGATTTTTGACAATAGACACGTCTATGCTATTTTGAGTTAGAAGTAAATCCATGTTAGTAGATAGGTGCTGCCTTGTTCCAATTGTCATACATTTCGTTTTAGAGACATTAATGTGCATTTTTTGTTGACACCAATCTGATATATTGTTGAGGTCGATTTGAAGTTTATTTTTAATCGAGTCAATAGATTTACCAGAAGAATGCAATGTAGATTCGTCAGCGAAAAGATATGGGCAAGAGTGTGTAAGACACAAGGCTAAGTCATTGATAAACAGAAAAAGAAGAGGCCCTAATATATATCCTTGATGAACACCACTTTTAAGATATGACTTGGTTTGGAAGTGTATTTCCCCGTGGAAAGAACCTGGTGTTTGTTAGTGAGATACGAAGTGGACCAGACATCTGAGTTTGAAGAAAACTTCTAGGTTGAAAGATTTTTAATGAGTACCGAATGTTCAACCGAATCGAATGCTTTTTTAAAATCAATGAAGATTACGCCATAAGTTCGCTTGATTAGATTGCTAGTAGAAACTTGTCTATAAGTTTTGTCAGTGCAGTTTAACATGAATGATTCTGTTGAAAACCTAATTGTGAGTTATGGAGGAGCTGCTACTTGTTAAGATATCTGAAAATATGCTTGCTGACATGTTTTCAATAGCTTTTGAAAGTATTGATAGAATAGTATGTATGTATGTATGTATGTATGTATGTATGTATGTATGTATGTATTATTTATGTGTGTGTGTGTGTGTGTGTGTGTGTGTGTGTGTGTGTGTGTGTGTGTGTGAATTAATAAAATAAATCAGGAGTAATAAATACATAAAGTTTGTAGCTTCCAGACATTAAAGGCTTTCTTCTACCACTTTTATATGTCAACTGATTTTAACGATGCTGTGGATAAAATTAATACAAACAAACGATAACAAAGTTATGAAATTAATTATTTATACATCGTCAGCATCTTAGGTAATGCCTTCCACGAAAGAGTGTCACTGAAATGACTTTACTGTCAGCCATTTACTTGATGTCCTCAAACCAGTTATTAATTTTTTTGTCTGCATTGTCAATACTATATTCGTACATTCAAGAGCTGTGAAAACCATTGATGTCCACAAATAACTAGATGTCCACAGATTTATTTATTTGTTTATTGATATTTATTTATTTATTTATTTATTTATTTATTTATTTATTTATTTATTTATTATGTTTGCTTGTTTCTTTGTCCATTTGTTTGCTTTTTCCATAAGTCATAATTCAATGTAAGTATAACACTATTTCGGATAAATAGGTTTGGTTTAAATTTCCGAACCATCGAGGTGATATTTTAGAGTTGAGATAAACCCATTTATGCCTGCAGACATTTAATAATTTGCGGAGATTAAGGTCTATCCCTTAATTCATTTCCGAATACTTAAAGGACGATGACGAAAACTTTTTCTAACACAGTGTACCACACGAAAAACAATTAGTAGGTTTACACATTTAAAACAAGTTTAACATAGATGATGTAACATGATGAGTTTTAAAAGTCTACTCAACACATATTGCTACACATTCTGACCTTTGCTTCTGACAGGCATGTTTAGTAATTACAAATATGAGGTACCGTTTAATTTGAGTGCTCGTTCGTATGTGTGTGTATGTGTGTAAACCTAGTGAAATTGGATAACATTTTATGCCATTAACATAATTACTTTAAAGCATCCTTTAATTTCCAGATTAAATGAGCCAGTCACTAGACACATATTCATTATAAGAAACAATGTAAATTTTTTAAAACAAGTTCGACTCTTTGATAAGGTTCTACAATTCCAGCATACTCTTTGATACATGGAATGAAATTTTCAAATGCTGTAAGATAGAAGGAATTTCCAAATGTTGTACAGTGTATATGATACAAGGAAAGAATTTCCAAATGTTGTACAGTGTATATGATACAAGGAAAGAATTTCCAAATGTTGTAAGGTACAGTGTATATGATCATGGAAAGAATTTCAAAATGTTGTACAGTGTATATGATACATGGAAAGAATTTCCAAATGTTGTAAGGTACAGTGTATATGGTGCATGGAATGAAATTTCCAAATGTTGTAAGGTATAGTGTATATGATGCATAGAAGGAATTTCCAAATGTTGTAAGATACAGTAATAGAAAATTCATTTTAGGATACTTGCTCTTATTTTCTTTAAAATTCTAATTATTTAACCAGCTTTAAGAACACCGTCTGAAAAAACAACAACAAAACGAAAACTCGTCGCTCTTAACTGAATGATATAACTTTAAGTAAGTAAGTAAGTTTATTGGATTAACATCGTATATCGCCTATTGGTATACACGACTCAATAAATGTAAATGATCTAATAGCGATGACCTGTCAGTGATTATCAGTTTATTACCTGCACTGTAATATTGACCATCTGCATGTTACTACTGCTTTTATTATTTTTTTAATACGATGTACTACTGTTCATACCAATAATATATCAATTGAGACTGTGCAGTGTACCGTCGTGAGGTATTTAGCTGAAACATCAAGATCAGCACATGGCAAAACTTGACTTATATTCCGGGTTCTAGGTGTAACATGTAAACAACTAAAGAAATTTTGACAATATCTTAGCCTGGAATACATCATGAAAATACTGTGTGTCTTGTTACATAATGATGTCCTCACCCCAAGATCCAAATGATCACAAAAGAAAATATAATTTTGTGACCTAATTCAGTATATGGGCACTTGTAAATCACTAAATATATTTTGATTGACACCCAGCTATACAGTATGATCTTAAAGCATATTGAAAAGGTCACATCAAAGTTAAATTTTACATTATTACCTTTTTTTTGGCTTGCAAATTTTAATAAAATCATATTCCGTCATGACTTATTGCGAGGAATTGTCGCTTACTAGATCCAGATCTCTGGGCCCAGGGTCAAAGTCACAGCTAGATATCAATATTGAACTATCAACACGGTACAGACCATTTGTCATGCATTTGCGGTGATATTCTGAAACCTATTCATTATATTACCCATCTATCCTGTATTACTTTCAGCAATACAGGAATTTTTTTGTTTTAAAAGAGAGTCAAGGGTTTCGTACCCAGACTTCATTTTGCTATCTCATTTTGTGCTTTGCATAGAAAATTGTGTTCCTTTTTAAAACTAATTCAGTACAGAATGGCTTCAACATTTCATCACATTGTCTCTGCGTGTCCTTTCCTCCCAAAAATTCTAAATGACAGTAGGACCCAAAATCTTGCATCTTTATGTAGTACTCCATCTTTATGTTACCATGCTTTGTCAGTAGAAATGTGTATACAGAGTAAATATTTGTGGCATATCATCTAATATTTTGGATATTTCTAACAGATTCAATAGAGAAGCATCAGCGGACACGGAAGTCTGCGGAGTTAAGATTCCCAAAGGGCTCGACGTGACGGTTGTGGTCAGTGCTATTCATTATGATCCGGAGTTCTGGCCCAATCCGCATAAATTTGACCCCGAAAGGTGACGTGTTGAAATGTTTGGAGAGATTGACGAAAGTGAAAATTAAATTACTGCGAAAATTATTTCAAAGAGGAGAACGCTATTTAAATGATTTCTTCTTGATCCGAACAATTTTAATTGTAAAGAAATAACAAGAATGCAAATTAGAGCTCAAGTTGTATAGAACTTGATAAAACTATTATATCTGTTAGATTTGGATTTAAAGTAACTATAAGGATGATCAATATCTATTTTTACATCCTCGTTATCCATGCCGATTTTATAGTCATTTTTTTTTTTCAAAGTTGGGAACATTCATTCTGACGTTCTGAGTACAGATTTTAAAAAAATATTCCGAATATAAGACGAGTGGTACAATACCTTCTTGGCTTTTGCAGGTTTTCCCCGCAGAACAAGGGCAACATTAAACCTTTCACTTTCCTGCCTTTCGGAGCGGGACCCAGAAACTGTATCGGAATGAGGCTGGCCTTGTTGGAAGCCAAGATGGCGATTGTTGAAATGTTGCAGAATTTCAGATTTGTGACAGCACCAGAAACAGAAGTAGGCTGCTTCCATGTTTAGTGATATTTAAGTTTTCTTCTTTTTTTTTCTCGAATTTATTGTAGCATCGTTTGCATTAAAATAATCTAGGAATAAAATCAGTAAACTACATGTAGAGATAATCTTATAATATAAAATAAATATTTGGAATTATAAAAAGTAAAATGGTTGATCTGATGATGGCTATTTGTTGCCACTGTTAATGTAAAGAAGTATTTTTATTCTACATGTCGGTGTTTGTACGCGATTTAGTTCCCAGGTGATACATTCAGGACTGTCAAGAAAGCATACTATTTTAAAAACTGTAAGGGTGACAATCAAATTTGCAAGGTGAAGCAGTTTATCTCTCATAAAGTACATTATCCATTAAAAAAAACACACACTCCAACTTTTCTTTAATATTTATTTTAATTCTCACAAATAATGGGAACAGAAGCATAAAGGGTCCTCCCCCAAAAAATATAGAAATAAACGATGTTCAGAAGCCCTATACCTTTTATCCGTATTCATTTCAAGGTACCTAAAGATATACCGTATATGCATAATAAGTCAAGATCGTGGAGTTAATGTAGACATTTATTTGGGTATTTTCAGATTCCACCAAAGTTAGACAAAGGGGCATTAACCAAACCTGCAAACGGAGTGTACCTGAAACTTGAAGCTTTATGAAACCGGATATGTTTTGGCGCATGCAATGCATTTTCGATTCAAGAGCTATATATCTCCGTCAACGGGTGATATATGCTAATTCTTTTCGACTAATATTCTAACGATGAGACACTCCAGACTAGCCGTTCGTGACTGATATGAACACGACCACATTTCCATGTTTTTGTTTTTCCTCTTAACGTTATTTTGACACATAATACTAAGATTTCCAGGACAGCAGTTGTTTTCTGTTTGAATTTTATATATTTTCTGTAGTCCACATAATATTTATAGAGTCAGCGATGTTTTATGTTTACAGGCCCTCTCTGATAAATATCTTGCCCGAGTGTCGAAACCACGCCCAAAGTATCCTTGCCCATTATGCCTATAGTGTAGCCGTAAATTTTATGCTTCAGCTTCAGTGTTTTCTTATTTGTGTCACTAAACTGTGTAATGTTAGTATGGTGACTTTTACAAAGTGTCAGCTATAGTCTAAGCTAAGTCATAGTTAGTTAATTGTTATGCCCGTCACTCCTGCCAGGGTATAGGCCGCCCACAAAAGATCGCCAGAGACTTCTGTCCTGTGCCATCCCCTCAAGCTGACTCCAGGTGTGACCCAGCCTAGTGATGTCCGCCTCAAGGTCACGTCACCAAGTGTTCTTGGTCGACACCTTCTCCGCTTGCCTTGTGGGTTCCACCTCAATGCCTGTCTGGTAATGTTGGCTGGCGGCTTACGTAGGGTGTGTCCTATCCAACCCCACCTTCTCTTCATGATCTCGTCCTCTACCGGAAGCTGATAGGTTCTCTGCCACAGGTTGGCGTTGCTCATGGTATCTGGCCAGCGGATCTGGAGAATTCTTTGAATTTTACATAATTTCTGTAATCCGCATAATATTGATAGAGTCAGTGATGTTTTATGTTTACTGGCCCTCTCTGATAAATATCTTGCGCGAGTGTCGAAACCACGCCCAAAGTATCCCTGCCCAGTATACCTATAGTGTAGCTTGTAAATTGTATGCTTCAGCTTCAGCGGGGTTTTTTTTATTTGTGTCAATAAACTGTGTAATGTTAGTATGGTGACTTTTACAAGGTGTCAGCTATAGTCTAAGCTAAGTCATCCCACTTTAATTACAGTTGTTAGATTACATCGTATGCAATGATTAACATACACACAGCAAATTCATCTACCATAAGGTACTGGCCATTTCACTCAGGGAGGGGGAGTGGAGTTTTCTTTCTAGCCAGGATATCTTATTTTCCTTTCTCTGAAGATTATTGATTTTCCCCCTCATAATATGGATATAATATCGTGTTTTGTTGCTGTAAATCAGAGCCATGGATTTTTTCAGCTATTTGAGAGACAGAAATTTGAAAAGAACAAAAAATCCCCAGACCTCTGCCCCAGAGAGTGAAATTATTGGTCCCTAATATAACGGCTGTATACCGTGGTGTGTATCACGGTATGTGCAGAAGTACCGCGGTAAATCATGGAACAATTTTTCGTTGTACCCAGCTCTAATTACCAATATCAGTATTGTTGTGCAAACGTGTTCAAACCTACAAACATAATTATTAAATTGAAAAGGTGATGACTATTCCTGGTCATTCCATTCATCAGACTTCGTCATTTCAAGGCATCGCCTACGAACACATATCATGGCCAGAAGTATAACGAGAAGTGCGTGAGAACATATTCAAGAACCAGAATGAATGGCCAGAAGTATAACGCGGAGTGCGTGAGGACATATTCAAGAACCATAATGAATGGCCAAAAGTATAACGCGAAGTGCGTGAGGACAAATTCAAAAACCATAAATTTAGCTGGAAAAGTATACACGAGCTACCATTTAAATGTACCCTGGACATAAAACTAAGAACTTTGAAATAAAAGTTGTCATACGTATTATAGCAAAATAGTTTTTTTCTTTTTTTTATAAATATAAAATCCATTACATATTGATGTGCAATTTCTGTGGAATGAACGAAGAAAATTTGATTCACTTATTCTGGCAATGCATTTATGTACATAATTTCTTTGGAAAGCTCCAGGATGTTTCAAATAAAATAAACTAGATTGAAATAACTTTTTTTCTATTTTCTTTGACGTGCAAGGAAATGACAAGTACATGATAGTTTACTATAAATGAACTTGAACGCAGCCCACATGGTGCAGTGGGTAATAAGCACCCACCTCACCATCGAGGAGCCAACCATTGCTACAAGATCATTTTAAGCGTAATTGACTCAAAGTTGGAGAAATTCATGGTACTAATTACATTTTTGTGCCAATAAGAATTGCATCGCGAATAATATCTTCTGCCATATCTCAAACAGTACTATTCAAGCATCTCCAGAACTGGCAAAAGATATGCATTTTAATTTGATTTTTAATAATATCAAGATCTTTTTACCTCCATAAAAGGTAAAACCACGCTTTTCTCGAAAGCTCATACAGGTTGGTCATTCATAATGTAATCCTACAGTGTTTTTAACGAGCCCGGAACAAGAAATTGTAAGTCCGGTACATCAACAGGAGAATTTGTAATATCATGTTTAGAGGTCAACAAAATATCATCTGCATTCAAATTTGAGTATGTCAACAAAAATAAAGACATAACATCTAAAAGCCTTAAAATTGGCAACAAATAGCCTTTAGATATAAAAAAGATGTATGTAGATCTATAAATAGAAACAGATTCACACATTATCATGACCTGCACTTCATAATTATATTACTACAAATCTCTCTGTTTGAGCATCTAGCAAAAGCATGGTTTTGCCTCTTACGGATTAAGAATGGTTTGAAATGATTATAAGTCAAATTAAAACAATTTTTGCCAGCTTTAGAGATGCTGACTATGTTATGGCAGCGAAGACCATTTGTGATGTTGTTTGAAACATATGTTAGTAAGAAATTGGTATAGACAAGTTACGTTTCCTAAGTCCTGAACATTTCAGCAGGGCTTTAAAATTACAAATCACATTAAATTTATTGTACAAATACAGAACATTCATTTTCTTTTATTTTTATTTTTGGAACTTAAAGCAATGTCATTAATTAAAGTTATCAAAAAGATATATAATTAGTACATGTACATACATATAATTAGTACATGTGCATGTAGATAAATAGGCGGATGAGGAAAGAAAGGAAGGGTTAGAATGCAGATATAGCTGGAATAACATAGACAGACTAATATACATGCATAAAATTAAATAGTTAAATAAATAGGTAAATAAGGATTTTGGAAATGGCTCGCTTTTTAATAGAATGAGATGTTTCGGTCAGAGACGTTCAAGTGAAATATTAAACAACCAAGAACAAATCTGTGCAAACTCAATTTGAATCATATTGTAATATATCACAACATTATCATTTATATATGTTTCCACTTAAACTTCAGATTTAAAAATCCAGTACCGAAACAATGTAAAGCCAAACCCATTACTGAAATATTACAATGTCAGTGAGTTTACTCTTTGTTTTTATGTTTCTGCCGAGTCTTTTATTCCTTCACATGTCGGCTTCTGCTTTCATGTCATTCAATTTTCACCCTTTGACACAATCTCTGACGAGCAGACTTTTTTTTAATGATCCAAAAACACTTATTTTGTTCCATTTAATTATTTTCCATACAGGTGGCATGTATCAGTTTCCTGTAATAATCATGTAAACAGCAGCTGATAAACACCGCCTCTTGGTGCACGATTTCCAGGTGGCTAATCGTTAGAAATTAGTGCCTCTTATGTCCAAAACACGCGCGTCAAAGAAATTACACGAGTTACATTAACCATTATCGTCTAGTCACCTTCAAATAAGCAACATGGATCACAATACTCTTTGACAAGCCACCTGTTCTGAGTCGGCATTCTCGGCACTTTTGGAGCTCACAAACTGTCCATGGTTAGGTTAGATCTTGAAAATCGGTGCATCCTGCGTGTAAAATATTACAATTAAAATATAACTGATTGATTTCCTAATTATCAAAATTTGTGTAGTATATTCACAATAGCCCAATACCCGGCGCCCATCTAAATCCAGATCAGATCCTTTTGTATTCTAAGTGAGTTGTCCTTCAGTGGTCATCTAATTTGCCTGAAAGAAAAATAAAACCCACCTATGAAATGTTGCATTTTTATTTTGAAATTCTTGAAAGACATCAATTAATACCCAGCTCTCTGCTGGGCTCCATCTGTAGATCCATTCACCTTATAAGATCTTCTTCTTAATTGTATCAACAGCTATAAATGTCGTGTTTACAAAGCGAAGCATGTGACCTAGGAAAGGGGAACAGTGCTATATCTATTCTCCATATGGCTTTGGTTACCTATAATTAACACTGACTTGTACATTATGAACAATAATTATCTGTCCATTGCTCACATTGACTTAGTAATGAGTCTCTGGTTGAATATATCGAGCAGTACCTACTATGCAATTAGCAATTAAGCTAAGCTAAGGAACAACAGCAGCAATAACAAGGTTAAGACCAAAATGGAAAGATACCAACATTGCTTTTGGTTCCAAAATAAGGCTGATGCGCTCGATTGTCATATCCATCTCTCTGCATGCTTGTGAAACATGGACGCTCACATCAGATCTACAAAGAAGAATTCAAACCTTCGAATGAGATGCTACCGCAAGATCTTGGGCATCTCATACATTGACCGTGTAACCAGCGAAGAAGTCCAGAACAGGATCCAACGAGTTATCGGATCCTATGAAGACCTCTTGACCACTGTAAAAACGCGCAAACTGAAGTGGTACGGTCATGTCTCAAGTTCATCTGGACTGGCAAAACCAATCTTGCAAGGAACAGTGCGAGGGTGCAGAAGAAGAGGTAGACAGAAAAAGAGGTGGGAAGACAACATTAAGGAGTGGACAGGCATGGGATCTGGAGATTCCCAAAGGGCAGTAGAGAACAGGAAAAGATGGAGAGAATTGGTTGTAAAGTCAACTGTGGTGCCCCAATGACCTCTTGGGTTAAGGGATTGATGATGATGATGATGATGATGATGAAGGAATTAGCTTTCTCAAGGAACAGATATCATGTCATTATGTTTTAATCAATTTCGGTTCAATAAGTTGGTAGCCACTGATTCTATTAATCTGAAGCCCATGCTTTCTGTAATTGTGACACATCCACAGCACCATCACACAAACTAATCACGAAACTTGAAGCTACCCTTTTAATGATTGATATATACTAGTATATAGAAAAAACAATGCCTCTCCGACTTCATTTCTGTTTTCAAATTTGATCCAGAAATATGCAGATTTCTGCAGTGTTTAGAAAACAGAACTATTCTAAGGTCCCCAAATACTTATCCTTACAGATCATGATGAAATACTCACACCGTATATAGACCTGAGGGCATCATGATGAAATTGTTACGTGTAGGCTTGTATAAATGTAACAAAAGAAAAGAGTGAAGTCAACAAGCTTTGTAAATTTTAACAAAATAATTTATTTCCCTAGAAAACAAGGTAAAATATGAAATAGGACTTACGGTTTGTGAAAATAATCCAAAAATTAATCTTAGAATTGAAAAAGACAAGTCCTATCACTAAACAGTTCTAATTGAATCCAGGTTCGAATCTCTCTGAAGTTCCAATATGGAAAACGATGACGTCAGATGAGGTCGTTGTACTGATGGCAACAGATCCTCGTCGAATCACAATTTATAATGTTCCCATTTAGAATTCCAGAATAAATTTCCACAGAATATCTTTCTCCCAGAACATTTATTAAAAAAAGCACTTGTGTAGTTTTCTAGTGAATAAATTATTAAATTTCCAAAAATAGATGAACTTGAAAACAATCCGGCATCAACAAGAGAAACACTAAGTACTCTCAAAGTGTAAGATACGACTGACTGAAAAACTCTGAGAATGAGTATTAAAACCCTCAATTTTAGATTACATGGCGGCCCACGTGGTCACCTAGATGAAACAACGCATTAAAAGCGCACAGACGATAGACACGTACGCCTTGAAAGAACTTAACGAATCTTACTATAAGATTTAATAAAAAAAAGTTGTTCACAAATTAGAGCTATCACGCAAGCAGAACATGACCTTGGTAATAGCCAATCGTTTTCACTCGATGTTTACAAAATCCATGAACCAAAGTGAGCTAAAAATAGTGCTGAAGTCATATTTTTACGTTATAATCAGACTGATATTTTTTCAAAAATATCAAATCCCGTGAAAATAATCATTGCAATAAAATGTAATGAAACAAAAAATAAAATAAAAAAGAATTTAAAAACTAACACACAAGTAATTAAATTACATATACGTAACAAAATACTCAGACTATATATAGACCTGAGGGTAAAGATGAATGGGTACAGTTGGAGGCTGCAAGAGCAGTGTCGTATGCCCTATTATTCAGACTGTACCACCTGAGCATGCAGAAATTGAGTAATTGTTGGAAATATCATTAGTTGTGAGCAGAATATGAAAGATGAGCAAGTTTCATAAACAATGTCAAAAGTATAAAGGACTGACCTTTTACTTTTCAGGAGGGGGTGTGCGTAGGGTGTATCTGAACAATTGTTAAAAAAATTGATCTTGTCCTGGGCATCAGGCAAGTGGATTTGCAAAGTCATCATCAGTGGGGGAAAAAAATGCAAAGCCCTAATTAGCAATCCCTCCCCAAACTGAAACTCTATTAGTCCACAGGCTGTTGAAGAACTATTTGATTGATTTAGTCTGGTGCTACATAACAAAGCGATACAAGTAGCTGAATGTTAAGGCAACTGGAGTAAAGTAACTTCAACAGGGACTGACCGGACGATACTCAGTGAACTCATAGATAACATTACTATTCGCTATAGCAACAATGTATTCAGAACAATCAACAACCTGAAAAATACCCAACTCTCAAACTGAAACTTTTCGTGCCAAAACAAGCCCTCTGTGAAGGGCCTTGACACAAGGAAATAGACAGACATTGAAAACATAGCACCTAAAATGTTCAAATTATGTACACCAATTTTATGCTCAGAAATTAACATACTTTTTCATGCTTTTATTGATAAAGGGTAATTTCCAGATCGTCTTAAACAAGCCCAGGTAAACCCAATATTCAAGAAACCTAATCCTATCGATGAGGGCAACTACGGACTAGTCAGCATTTTACCATGCACTGCCAAAATGTGTGAAAGGCTTCTATGTAAACAGATCCAGCTGCATTTAGATAATAGTTTCATAGCTTTCTCTCTGCTTTTAGAAAATAGTATGGATGTCAAAATACTACTTGAACTGGTGTAAGACTGTAGGGGCACCCTGGACAAAGATTGCAATGTGGGTGAAACACTAATGGAAGTGCACAGGGCCTTCAATAGTCTCCTGCGCAGACTCATTAAATATTAAGCCTGTATCACTGACCTGGACTCGATCAAACAAATTAAAAACTACTTGTATACTTTTTTTAAAAAAAGTCGTTAAACTGGGATTCTTATATAGTAACTGGAATATAACTTCAAAAGGCTCAATACTAGGAATTCTAATATCTTTATAAACGACATTTGTACTTAAAGAAAACCAAGCAACACTATACAATTATGCCGAGTGATGATATCACCATATCTTAAGTGCAGTAAAATCCAAATAATCTAGTACCTGTTCTACAAAATTATAGCAAAATACTGACTGACTGGTTTGAAGCCAATGTGATGCAAGCAAACCCTCAGAAATTTCAGGTCAGTTTTTTTTCTCGGCAAAATGTGCGAAATTTATTCACTTTCACCACAGAAGACCCTGTTAGGATTGGATGAAACTCCTTGAGTAGATATTGATTCTCCACAAAATTTTAGCAACCACATATCCAGCGTTGCACATAAGATCTCAAGAGTAGGGGATACTGTGTCCTCCAGGCTCCAAATTTGGGGGACACACACTATCTTAGAGAGAAAAAAGAAATAATAAAATAATAGCACATAATGCACAAACAATTAGTGCTACAAAAACGAGATAACCTTATCTGCTTGACAGTTTTGCCAACTTAAAATTTTCGTATCTGAACAGTAACATCATATTTGTCTTAGATGTTTACATTATTGCAATGAAAGATTTTTCCTGTGCTCATATCACTCATCAAACCATGAATATGTCTGAAAATTCGGTTAACCTAAAATGAACTGCACCACGGAATTTTCCATTCCGGATCTTGCTCTCATTTAATTTATTGTACATTCATTACCTACCACCATTTATTATAATAAACACCTATTTATTTTTAATTACTTTTTTGCAAAAATAAGAAATTAATTAAATGACAAATTGTACATTTCCATAAATTTAGTCCCTTATGTCATTATTTCAGCCTCAAAATAAAATACAGCTTCCTTGCCAAAAGGGTAAATCTGTTACGCTAATGGCCATCAAACACTTTATATTGCAATTCTTCTGACTGCCATACACCATTAATGTTCTCATTGCCAGGTACATTATTTTAAAATAGATATTTATTGTTATCTGACAGTTTTTATCACATTTTGAGACTATGGCCATTGCTAGTGCTAAGAGAGATATTGATGGACATCTACTAAAGGGGTATTTTTCAATTTTCTTTGTTG